>JAODAL010042474.1:0-34789 GCA_025379985.1 Phyllomedusa bahiana | reverse complement strand
AAGCCGGGAGCAAAGCCCCCTCAAATCAAGGTACCCTTTGAGTGCAGCTAAAGAGCAGGCGATGGGGCAAAAATATAAAGCTTTGATAGTTCTGGGGAAATGAACCTACAAAGTCGTGGAAAAAATCCCCTTTTCCCCAGTCAAAAAAAAAGGAAGAAGGGGGCCCCAGTGACTTACAGGTGGTTCGGCCCTCGAGCAGTCAAGCGGGCATGAATTGCTAAGCGTCGCCCCCAACCCCCAACTTTTTTCCCAAATCCCCTCACTGCCACGGGTTCACTGTAAATAGATCTTGCTAAATTGAATATTTTTCTGTCCCCTAGCGCCCCAAAATGTCAGTTTCTATTTGCTTTTACATTATGGATTCCGATGGAAAGTTTGCCACAAGGGGGGCAAAATTCGCCCACCTGTAACATTTATACAAATTGTCTTGCGGTTTGGGTATCCAGCATGCTGAAGTTGTATTTTTGATACATAGATGCCCTTCTCCTTTCCCCCCCATCGAAGGAGGTATGGTAAGCCCAAAATTTACACTCCCCAAACACTTGGAAGAAAGGGGGGTGCAAGGCTTCGCGGGGCAAGTTCAAATTTTTTCAGGGAAAAGGTTTTTGTTTTTAGGACTTGATATCAGCTGGGCCTGGCTTTGACCCGGACAGGAAAAAGGCAAATTGGAGAAGTGAGCCACACCCAAAAGGGTCCAACACTTGGACTTTTAGGGCTAGTATCAAGCAGGCCCTGGGTCAGATCTGCCAATTATTTATGCACCTCTATGATGTTTGACTTGACCCTTTTAGTTTCCCAGAAAGGCAAGAGTATTTTACTACTTTTAAAAAATTTCAAAAAAATTTCAGCCCCGCCTTTGGTCCCGTTCGAAAAAGGGTTTTACTGTACTTATGGGTGGGGGGCTGCAACGGGGGGTTTTGCCCAAAAAGCATGGTCAAAAAAAAGGCGTGGCCTTTTACTCTGCAAAACTGGTTCTTGTCGCTTTCAGGATCCCCATATGTGTCGGGTGGCGAGTTGATATGTTGGGAAAGGCCCTAGAAATGTGTGGTCACCCTTTAAATTTTCCCCCAACCTGCTAATATCCTTTCAGGTCCCGTCAAGCACTCTTGTGTGCAACCGCTCCCTGGCCCCGCTCTGCGCAATGTGCCCTCAAGATGAGAATTGAAACCAGTACTTAATTCCCTTGCGTAGTGGATGAAAAAAAGGGGGGAAAAGGGCAGGGGACACCCCTATTTTTCAGGGTTTCAGATGAAGAAGTTCGGAATACAAATGAACTGATTGATAGCCCCCTTATGGACGGGACATCGGATTTTTACATGTTTTTAAAGTACTTCCCTAATCCAGATGTTGGTTTTTTGTAGATGGCTCTGAAGATCGGTGAAGATGGCGGTTTACCTGGGTATGCAGTGGTCACAAACATGAGGTAGTAAAAGTGAGCCATTGCGCCCGTGTCGGTTTTAAGAAGCGGAATCACCGCCTCGTTAAAGGTTAGAGAGTCAAAAGACAAAGCAGCAACTTATTTTGTTTCCCGGGTTTTGCTTTTGGAATTGCCCGTTTATGGCCCCTTTGGAAAGCAAGGGTTTTCCTTACATCAGCAGGCACCCCCATAAATTTTGGGAACCTCATTAGCCAATTTGGAGGCCTTACTGCTTCCCAAAGGGGTTTGCCCATATTTAAGGTAAAAGAAAACCAAAGCTCGACCGAATGGGGGTGGCAATGGAGGGCAGACAGAATGGCCAGCTGGAGTAGGAAACCCAAGGGGTTGAAAGGCGGATGCCCAAAATTGGGCAAGAAACAAGAGGCCCCAGCAACCCCCACTGTTCATGAGGCCCAATGAGTGAAACCCCCTAGTCTAGGTGTCCTGAAGCCTGACCGGCGATTCTGGGGAGAGCTAAAGGTCTGGTCAAAGGGGGAGCTCGGGGAACTTAAAGTTCTGGGGAAAGGGGGGTTGGGGGTATGCTTCCCCAGGTCCTTTTCCCCCTGAAATGGTCCAAGCTGCAATGGTCCAAAAACTGTCAAAAAGCTATGTGTGCTCTGTCGAGAAAAAATGGTTTGCTCCAGGATTCACAAAGTTGCTACCAGATATGCAAAATCGTCTCACTTGTTACAACACAACCGGTAGAGTAATAAAGGTACCCAAAAAAACATACCCCCAAAAGCTCTTTTTCCCATTAAACGTTTGCAATTGGTTTTTCATACAGTCCCAAAAGTGGCACGTATGAATATGTCTTGTTTGTGTGTCTCTTCTAGGGTGGCAGAGGCTTCCCGGCAAAATCACTGCAAAAGTCTGCAAGGAAACGTGAAAAAATCTTCTGTAGGTTCGGGTTTGTGGATTTGGGGTGAAGAGGTTCCATTTCCGGGAGGTAATGCAACATGCCTGCAGGTTAGGGGGAGTAAAAGCTTTCCAAAACCCGTATCCCCCCAATCCAGTGGAAGAGTAGAACGTTTTAAATGGGACCCTAAAGTTAAAAATTTCAAAAAGGTGTGAGGAGTTGGGAAAACCCGGGCAGGGCTTCCCTTTTAGCACTTTTTAAATCAGGTATACCAAATTTTAAAAAAAAAGTTGTCCCCTTTTGAAGTTCTTTTTGGGGGTCCCCCCAAGGTTGGATTTTTCTTCCCAAAAACATTACAGCTTAAAATTGACAGTCTCACCAGAAATGTCCAAAATTTTGCAAAAGAGACTTTTATGTACATAAAAAAGTTATGATTCTTTCCGTCAGACAGAAAGAAGGTTCTCTTTCCTCCAACCGGGGATTGGGTGGGGGGAAAAAGGATAAAGGAAACCAAAAAAAAAAACCCAAGATTTGATGGTCCTTTCCAGGTTTCTCCTACAGACCCTCATTAAAATTGGGGAAAAAGCCGAACTGGTTTCTGGAGTCTTAAGGAAAAGGAGTTTGTACTTTGGAGCAAAAAATTAGGGGGGCTAAATGGGGGGTGGAGTTTTGGGAACAGCAGGAGGGCGTGTAGTGGGTTATGTGACGGGGGGCCTAGGGGGGCCCCCGGGAAAAAAAGAAGGCGCTTTCCTCCTGAGATTCCTAGCAAAATTTGCCAAGTTGGGTGACAATGCTGGGAATCTTCAAAAAAGGGCAGCACTAGTGGACTTGCTCTTCCTAGAGCCCGAAGAGAGACATTGAAGTTGGGGGTTGGGTTTGAAGGTAGAAAAGCTTTTGTAGTTGTAGGGGATTTTAATGGGAAAGAGGTAGATAATTTTCCCCGGCCGTCACCAAAATGGTTTGCTGTCCCCCCTGGGGAGGGTTCGGCATGGGGTAAAACGGGTGGAAAAATTACTGGGGGGGGGTGGGGGGGGGAACCGTGTCGTGGTCCTGTTGGAAACCAAAGTCGTACACGGTAGGTGGGACCCTAAGAAAAATTTTAAAAGAACTGGGGCTAAAAAGCTGAAGGGGGATGGCCCTAAAGGTTTGTGTTTTTGGAATACTGCGGTGCATGCCTTTACTCAAAAGAAAAAGGGGAGTCGGGGAGTTAAATACATGGCTGAAGTCTTGGTGTAGGGAGGGGTTTGGGGCTTAGTCACTGGGCTGATTTTTCTTGGGGGTACTCGTTTTCTACAGATAAATTGCCCTAAAGGGGAAAAGGGGGGTTGCTGTGGGGGGGAAAAAGTATTTAGTGGGGTGGGGGTTTTAAATGGGGGATGAGGGGGGAGGAAAATTAAAAAATAAAAGGGCTAGATGGGTTTTGAGGTGGGCAGACTATATCGGGGGGGAAAAGTGGAAGGGGGATGGGAAGCCCCAGTGGTTTTGGAACCTTTTGCAAAAAAGCTTTTAAAGATAAAGAACCCCTTTCCATTTATTCATCCCTTCTACTAACTGTAAAATTAAAATAATCGTGGTCAATAAAGGTTTTATTTTAAAAACCCCGTGATTTTTTGAAAGGGTAATGTATAATTCCAGCCATCTCCGAAGGAGAGATTTTTAAATCCGAAAACCGCCATTGAACAGGTAAGTTTAATCCCATGCGCCCTACTGATGGGAATTTGATCCCTGAAGTTTTAAACTTGTTAGATACAATCCCAAAACCTTTGCGGAAAGTGTAAAAGGGAAAAGGGAATTAAAATGCTATTACAAATGCAAAAGTCTTCTACCAAAAAAAATAGGGGAATTGAGGCGCTGTTGTAGAGGGAGTGATTGATGTGTAGGTATTGTAAAAAAGGCTGGACCCTCGCATGATTGGGTGGTCCCCCTTAAAAGTTTTAATCTTTTTAGGAAAGGGGACAGAGCGAACAGGAGGGGAGGAGGAGTGGTTTTATGAAAGGGGTGTTGAGGAAAATGTGAAAGAGGTAATACAGGGGGGAGAAAATGATGTGGAAACTTGTGGGTGGAAATAAAGGGGGATTAATGCAGAAAATATTTTTTTTTGGGTGGAATCTTTGACCCCGGAATCCTGGGAGATGAAAAAATGCATAATCTGGGCGGGAAAATAGGAGGTTTAGTGAAAATAAGGGGTGCTTAATTTCCCAGGAATTGACTGGGGTCACGGTTTGATCGACTAAAAAAGGAAGGAATTTCCCTCAATCGTTAGAGGATAATTTTTGGGGGCAGGTTTGGGGGCCCACTAAAAGTGATGCTCTGTTGGTTGGTCATTTTAATAAGCGAACTTGTGGAAAGGCAGGTTTCTGAAAATCTAGGTAACAAGCCAAAATTTTTAAATTTATTTTGATAAAGGGAAAAAAGAAAAAACGAGCGGGAAAGTAAAAAAATTAATTTTAAAAGGGCCAAATTTTGTTATTGAGGGACCAATAAGGACTGGGGACTGGGAGAGTATTGCAAATAGTGATATAGAAGCCAAATGGAGGAGCTTTTAAAATTTACTTGGGGAAATTTTTTGCAAAAAAATTTTTCCTATGGGTAAAAAAGTATAGGGGTTTAAAAATAAAACCAACAGGTTTACCTTCGTTAAGAGGGCATAAACAAAAAAAAAGGGCTTTAAAAAATAATCAGGGGGTCGGCATCGCCTTTGAAAAATTCAAAGGCTTAATAAATTGTAAAAAAAGTGTTAAAAAAACAGCTAAAATTCAAAAATGAAAGGCCCAAATGGCCAAAGGATAGCAAGACAACCCCCCAAAAAACTTTAAACATATAAATGCCAAAAAGCCAAAATCAGAGCAAGTGGCCTTAAAAAAAACCCGTGTTTGGGGGCTGGTCATGGTGACCCGAGAAAGAGAGGTACTAAAAGGTTTTCAGTCGTATATACTTTCAAGGGAGATATTGTTGAGGGGGGTTGGGGGCCAAGTGCGGATTAGGTTTGGTGCCAGTACGTTAATACATCACTGCATAATTTAAATTTGGGTCAGTGTAGAAAAAGTGAAAGCAAGTTAAATAAAAGAATGTGAACAGGTCCAGGCCCTGATGGGATTCACCCAAGGTTCTTAAAAAGTCGTCGGTTTTCGTTGCCCCCCGTAAAAGATTTTTGAGATTCCTTGGGGGACTGGTATGTGGGAGACGGCGCAAAGGGAAAAGTATTCCCATTTCAAAAAAGGTTCTAAGTCTTGCCAGGTAATTTTTGACCAATAAGTTTAAAATTGTTTGGGAAAAAAAAGTTTGAAGGGTAAATTGGGGCTATATAAGGAGTATGTTGACAAACACAAAATTATTAGTGATTGCAGCTGGATTTATAAGGAAGAAGCTGTCAGCCAAATTTTTTTTTTTTTGAAGGCGAGTAGAAGTTGGTTGCGGGCGCTGTGGATATTGTTTTTTTAGAATTTGCAAAAGGGGTTTGCACTGTCCGTAAGCGTTTGTTAGGTAAAAAATAGAATCCATTGGGTTAGAGATAAAGTGTGTAATTGGATTAAAAATGGGCTGGTGTATCGAGAGGGTGGGAAAAGATCCTATTGAGTGGTCCCGGTTGAGAGTGGTGTGCCGAGGGCTCAGTATTGGGTCCTTCTTATTTTAATGTATTTTTAACGTATGTGGAAGGGTCAATGAACGGTTTCGATTTTTGCAGTGACACGCTAGTAGGGTGTTTCAATCTATGGGAAATGCTCATAAATTGAAGCAGACTGGAACATGAGTGCTTGGGATACTTGGGAAAAAGGGGTTCATTTTGGAAAATGTAAGGTTTGCATCTGGGACTAATTTTTACAGGCATCATAGTCCTGGGGGAAAAACTTGGAGAATGCTTGTTGAGAAAGATCATAAACTAAGAAAAGCATGCAATTGTCAAAAAAGTGCCTCTAAAGGCCCGTAAGATATTGGGGGTGTTTTTAAAAAAAGGCTGGCTGCGGGAAAGGTTTTATTTTAGCTGTACAAAGCATGTGCGACCTACTTGAATTGTGTTCAGTTCGGGGGGCCCCCGTTTATAGAAGAGATGTAATGAGTAGAGAGGTACAAAGCGAAAACAAAATTATAAGGGGAATGGGGCATCTTGTTAGAGGGGAGGGTTTGTAGAAATTTAACTTATTTGTTTGAGAAAAAAACGGCTTGGGGGACATGTTAATTTTTTAAATAATAAATGGTCCTACAAAAAGTATGGGGAAAAAATTTTTTCAGGGGAGCCCTCAAAAGAAAGGGGACATTTCCCTTCGATAGAGAAAAAAGGATTTAATTCCAGAGGAGAAGAGGTTCTTCCTGTAAGAACGTAAATCTGTTGGAATGCCTGTGAGGAGTGGTACGGCAGGAACTGTAGGAGTTTTCAAGAAAGGTTTAGTACCTACCTGGAATAAAGAATATAAAAAGGGAGTTGTAGGGAAAAAATTTTGGATCCTGGCGGGGGGCGGCTTGGGGTAGATTTTAGGGGCTTACTGGAGCAGGGGGGTTCTTGCCTTTTTGGGTTTTGGGGTTAAAACCCGTGGAGAGCCTGGGCTTTAAGTCCCTTGTCTCTCTCCCCCCCCCATTTTCCCCACCCCCTTGGGTTTAATCGAGGAATGTTTTTTTCAAACCCACAAATATTAACTATTTAAATATTGTAAATTTGGAACGAAAGAATGTTTGCTATGATGTGTTGCATTCCCCCTTTCCCGCCTCAAAAATGAGGGCTGGAACTGGTAACCCAAAAAGAGGTGTGGTAACTTGTGGTTTAACACCCTAGGCATCAAAACTTTTTATTTGATTTTTGTAAAGGGGGAAACCCCGTGAATGGGACAAAACAGTGGGATTTACAAAGACAAATTGGTCCCCAGGGGTTCCAGGGGCCCTGTAACATACACTGTGTCAACCGACCGGGAAAGAAAACTGTAACTCTTGGTCAGATGAGGTTGGAATAGGGGATCCATGGGGATACATCCACGGAAAGCTACCAACCGGTAGTCGAAGGGCACCCTCTCAGAAAGAATAAAAAATTTTTAAAGATCACCCCAAATGGGTTGTGATCCAGAAAGCACCCATTAAGGAAAACCCGTAATCCCATGCAATTTAAAATAAAGACCCCCCTAAGGAGTGAAGGCCAAAAGGGGTCAAAAAAAAGGGGGCTTTGGTTAAAATCCTTCAAGAACAAGATAGCAGTGACAAGGAAACCGACCCCTTTAAAACACCAATCACACTTTAGATCTCCTTTCATTAGAAAAAAGGCTTATGAAGTTAAAAAGCACTAGAAACAGGTACACAGAAAGAAAAGGGGGCTAAAAAGGATGAGGTACATGCCCTTCAAAATAAAAGAACAAATTTTTTTCGCATGTGCAAAGCTGGCCACACTTAGGGACAATCCATTTTAAAATTTTTGGGGTGGAACCCTAAAGGGTTTTTTTGCATCCCGTCCCCATAACGCCTCATGACCCTTTAAAAGGGGTAATGTATGTAACATTCTTGCCAAAAGTATCGCGTAAAAGTTTATCAGTACCCCCTTGGGTTGTGGCATATCCGGAAAAAAACCTGTTTCCAAAGAACAGGAAATGGAAGTGTGGGAAATTTAACCTCAGAATTTTGTGAAAATTTAACTCTCTGTGAAAGGTTAAGATGAGTATGAGGAAAGGTTTGTCAAAACCCGAATGTGGCAAGAACTGACTTATGGGGAGTGTGGAGCTGAAATTAAGACCAAGTTTTTTAAAGAGTGGGTGGGTAGTTGTCTCTGGTGCAAATATTTTTGCCATTCAAAAAATTCTTTGACAAGATCATCTAGAATTTTAAAAACTTTAGTGTTGAAGGGTTTTCTGGGAGAAAGAGAGGGTGTACCACAGGGGTTTTGACACAAAAATTTTTTTAGACAACTAGGGTCCCCCGAGGATACCCGATAAGTTCAAGGGCCAGAAATCAGATGCAGCTGGTTTTGAATCAGTTCTTTTTGGTGGGCTACGTAAAAAGAAAAGTTGATTGGAAAAAATTTTTATTATTTTAAAAAAACAAAGAATCTTAAAATTTTTAAAGAGATGCAATAAGAGGTTTAGCTGACCAGATAGGGTCCCCCTTTTGTGAAATGGCAAAAATAGGAGGCAATAACATGCTTTTGCCCAGAGGGGAGGGTTTGCAAGTGTTCGGAATTATTTTTATTTCATCCCCCAATAATCAGTCGGGGTGGTGGTCACCAAAAGGGCCCCCGAAGGGGCTAACGACCCCATCTGAAGGGCTTGCAGAAAAAATTTTGGTTGAGAACGTTTACGATGGTGGAATTGATTTGGAAAATGGAGCCATCTAGTGTCCAGTTTGTGATCTCAGCGCGTGGTCGCAGCAATACGATTACTTGTGGGTGTTTCTTTTTCCCCGTGCTCGAGGTTTTTTCAGAAGAATGGTTTATGCCTCCATGAATAATTTTAAAGTATGTGACAACCCGCCCTGGAAGAATGCCACGGAATCTACCCAAAAAATATAGTTTCTGGCGTTTCCCCTTTTGGTTTTTGATGATAGAAGAAAAATTGTTGGAACGCTCCCCCCCCCCCCATGACAGGATAAGTGGTTTTGTACCCCGTGATTGCACTTACAGATGCTGAGTGAGCCTGGAGTATTATAGATTTGGTAATTTTTGGGAACTTTTGGGGTTTTGGGCTGCCTTTTCGGGGGGATGACTCCACTTCATTAGGGAAAGTAAAAAGGGTAAGCCTATAGGGAAAAGGGTAGGAAATCCTCAAGGGGGGATGCTAGAAGACAATGGTACTTTATCACAAAAAGGGGGGTTTGTTAAGGATGAAATTAAAAAGCATTATTGTTTTTAAGGCTAAAAAGTAATTTTAAAATGTTTCCTCAAAAGCAGCTCGACCCGTACTTAAGAAAAATATTTAATTTTGAGATTAAAGTGAACTTTGATGTGACAAACAGAGAATAAAGAAATAAATGTTTACCTTAATGAAAATAATCAATAGCTAAATAAAATGTTACTTCAATAAAGGATAAGAAAATGATAAAATACTTTAAAAAAACCCAAATGGGCAAAATTTTTCCCGGTGTAAACTTTTTACTAAATCTGTGTTTGGGTTTTGAACCTTTGTCATAATTATGAAAAGTCAGGGAACGAAACTCTGCAAAAAGTTTTAAAAAATTTTGGATGCTTCTGAAAAATTTTGCATTGGATAGAGTTTCTCGTCTTTGTTGGCCCCACTGGCATTGATCGGATCGTTCCTTTCCCAATTGGTACCATCCAATATACTGAGGGCCCCCCCTTTTGAGAGATCACCTTAACAAAGTATGGCGCAAAAGCGGAAAAAAACAAGTGAGGTCAGGTGGAAAATCAGTGCCGAGTGTGGAGGTGACGGCGGCAGCCACAGCGATGGGTTTTGAGAGTGGACAATGACATTCTGGAGGTGGAAAAAAAATGGAGTAGGCCACAGAGTGGCCATGACACGTGTGGAGGTACGGTAGCGCAGCATGAGGTCGGCAGTGGAAAAATGAATTTGGGGGTGGCAAAAAAAAACGGAGTAGGACACAGAGGGGCACAAAAAAACAGTGTGGAGGTCACGGTGAGCAGCATGAGGTAGGGGTGGCACAATGACATTTGGGTGGGAAAAAAATGGAGTAGGCCACGAGTGGCACAATGATACAGGTTGGAGGTCACGGTTTTTAGAGTTTGCATGAGGTAGGCGTGGCCCCAAATGACATTTGAAGGGGGAAAAAAACAGGAGTAGGCCACAGAGTGGACAAAAAACAGTGTGGAGGTCCGGGGCAGCATAGTAGGCAGTGGCACAATGCACTCTGGGGGGGTGGCAAAAACAGGGTAGGCCACAGAGGGGCACAAGGCACAGTGTGGAGGTCACGGGCCAGCCAGCATGAGGTCAGAGTGGCATAATGACTTTTTGGGGTGGCAAAAAAAGGGAGTAGGCCACAGGGGGCCAATGCCCCAAAGTGTGGGGGTCACGGTAGCAGCGCATGGGTCAGACATTTGGGCACAATGTACAGTGTGGAGGTCACGGACCCCACACCAGAGCGATGAGGTCAGGCGGTGGCACAATGACATTTGAAGGTGGCAAAAAAAACAGGAAAAGGGCCCACGGGGGTGGACAATGAAGAGGTGGAGGTGGTCAGCAGCGCATGGGGTTTAAGAGAGTGGACAATGACATTTGGAGTTGGCAAAAGAGTAGTAGGCCACGAGGGCACAATAACAGAGAGGGGATTTTGACGGCAGCGCAGCATGAGGTCAGAGAGTGGCACAATGACGGGTGTTGAGGGTTGGGGAGGCCCCAGCCACAGCAGTATGAGGTCGGGGGAGTGGCACAATAATTCGGGGGGTGGCAAAAAGGGAGTGGATAGAGTGGCAAATGGACGAGAGTGGAGGTGTGGCAGGAGTAAAAAGCATGAGGTGGAGTGGCCCCAATGACCAGTGTGGAGGTGACCACACCCCGGCAACAAAACAGCCGCAGCATAGGGTCTTGGTGGCAAATGACAGATTTTTGAAGGTGCCGCCCGTGCAACGCAGCAGCTTTTGGGGCATGAGTGGCACAATAAACAGAGTGTGGGGGGGTGGCAATTCCCGTCCCCGGTAAAGTGGTTGGTGGCAGTGGGGGGAACCTTTTGTCAAGGGTTTTGGGGATGAGGGCGGGGGCAAACAGAATAGTGGCTGAGGCGGTGTTTGAAACCCCGACCCTTTTCACAGTTTGAGTGAGGCGTCATGGCTGAGTAGTCTGACGCCCAAGGGGTTGGTGGTGGAAAAACCGGCGTTCCCGCCTGATTCTCTTGACAAAGGTCCGCCGTTCCAAATTTCCGTGGAAAGGGGTTTCCTTGGGTAACGATGGCCCCCGCCGCAGAAAACCCCCTCTGTTGCCCCACTGCTGGGCCCGGCGGACAGTTTCCAACTGAAACCCCGACAAGTTGCGGCCCCACAACAGTTTGGCTGTCCAATAGTCAGGGAACTTCTAAATGGGGTGGAAAGGTGCATTCTGGACCAAGGATGAAGGGGAAAGGAAAAACCAATCCCTTTTGCGAGGGTGGAGCTTGATGGCTGCAAAAAGGGAAAAGCGTGCCCTGGGGCGCTGCGGGTGTTTGCTGCAGCGGTGGATGGACCCCCACATTGAGCCCGTTTTTTTCCCAGGCCACCCGGTTGGGGGACGCTGCATGTTTGAGCAGGGCGGGGGTCAAACGTTAGCTCCTGGCCACGCTTCCTTTTGCCCAAGATTCTACTTCCCCTTTGGCCTTAGGTTTGCAAAAAAAACTGCCCCCAACCCCCGAGTTGCTGATTTTTCCGCCAAACGCTCCGCACTGGTGACTCTACCCCCGCTGCCCCGCTGAGCCCCTTTTGGGTACTTTCTTGGCTGCGAAGGGGTTTTCTACCCCCTGGGCGCTTGGCTCGCCCAACAATGCTGCTCCCTGCAACTCACGGGGCCCCACAAGCACTTGTGGCTGCGCCGTTTTGACGCGCAAGCTGGCCCTCTTTCCCTGACCATGATGTGCCCCCTTTCTTCCACCCGGCTCCCAAGTGGGTCGGCTAAACATCCGAGTTTTTCTCTTCCTGCTGTTTCCTCATCACCGTTCTTGGTATGCGAGGCTGCCCCCACAAAAGCCCCCCCCATGACTCTCCACATCTATATTTTTCCCTATGCAAGAAGAGGGGGGTATTGGCCCCCAAATTTTTTTGTGCCAAAGTGTGTGACTGTTCCTTACCCGGTATAGTGGCCTGGCCCGACCCTTTGTAGTCTTTGGTGAGGGAAGGATGGGGGGGTGGGTTTGGGGAAGGGGAGGGCCGCTGACCCGCTCCCAGGCCCTGCCAAAACTAAAGGGTTGTGTTAAGTTCCCCGACTCTTTGGGTGGGGTTGTAGAGTATCTGGGAGGAAATGGAGACTAGTCAACCAATCAGAAAAAATTGGGTTGTAGTCAGTAAGGGCTAGATGCAGCGGAGTTGTGGCCCCACCAGTGACCCCTGCTGCGACATCCCCCTTTCGTGCGCGCCTGCTACGGAATGTTTGTGCCTCTGCCACTCGCAGGTGAAGAGCCTGCCACCTTCTGTTTGACATACTGTTTGTTCTAAAATGTACAGACACTGTTGATGAAGATATCTGTATATTGAAAATACACACCCTGTATTTGACCCCAAATAAACCCCAGTAACAAGCTTGGGAAACCCTTGGATATAAATTGCGTCCACAAATGGCCAGGAAAAATTTACTTGTATGTGTCGTTTAAAAACACTGTGGACGACATGTATGAAGCTCGCCACGTCGGGGCGCATGCTTTCGCCAGTTTTCCAGCGAAATTTGCGCCTGATTTATGTCGGCGCCGGGCGCGCTCAAAATACCTGTAAAGTCCGCCGCCCCCCAGTTCGCCAGGGGTTTTTCCGAGGCAGGCGGGGCAGTGCGGGACTTTAGGCGCAGTGCGGGGTGCCCCCTAAAATTCCGGGGCCGAGGAGGTGCGCTAATACATGCGGTGAAAAGTTCACCGCGCCTCGCCAGTGTGTGGGGCGCAGTGCGGGGACTTAGGCGCAGTGCAAGGATGCGCCTAATATTCGCCGTCCGAGGAGGTGCGCTCATACATGCGGGGAAAAGGTCACCGCGCCTCACCAGTGGGTGGGGGCGCAGTGCGGGACTTTTGGCGCAGAAGGGGACTGCGTTGAACTTTGTATTCCGATTCGAGGACAGGCTGGAAAAAAACACCCGAGAAATCATTAAACATGTCCGTGCGGCATGGAGTATGAATAAAAAATCGCCTTTATAAAAGTGTAAAACATTCTCTGAAAAAGAGCTCAAACCTTCTAAAAAAATACATAAATAAAATCACTTTCCAAAAATCTAGAATGGCACAACATCAGGAATTAGGATCTTGAAAATTGCCGGGAAATACAGTAATTCAAATTCTGTAAGCTCTTCTCATTGGTTGGCAGAAACCAGCCAATCAGAATAGGAGCGACAGGGACCCATTATATCCTATGGAGAAATATTGACCAATCAAAATCAAAGGCGGGAACAGTTCAAATACAGTAAAAAGGCAGAAAAGAGCTGATTGGTTGAGCTAGCTGGGGCTTGGCTATCTCGACCAATCAGAGCGCGAGCTACTTGTCCCATTTTAGTCAATGGAGAGATCGGGGCAATGAAATCTCGGCTCTCAGCGCCGTGGGGCCCATGGAGTCTGTTTAAAAAAAAAATCATTTTTTATTAGGTGTAAAATATTATCAGAAAAAGAGCTGAAACCCTTCTATAAACATAAATCAATCAAAATCCCGAAAAAACGGTTTATCGCCGAGACCGGCGCTACTCAGGAAAATGCAATATAGGAATTGCCCGGGAAATACAGTAATTCAAATTGTTTAAGCTCTTCTCATTTGTTGGCAGAAACCAACCAATCAGGAATAGGAGTGACGTGACCCATTATTAAGCTTTGGAGAAAATATTGACCAATCAAAATGAAAAAGGCGGACAGTTCCAAAATACAGTAAAAAGGCAGAAAAGAGCTGATTGGTTGAGCCCCGGCGGCAGATATGAATCACCAAAACATATGTTAGTGCGCCTATTTTGAATGGAGAAAGAAGGGCGCGATAGAAGGGCACCTTAAAAGTTATTACTGTCTATGGAAAATATTCTAGGACTGTGATTGGTTGGGGGGAAGAGGGGCTCGTCCAGCTAAGCCAATCAGTGGCTGAGCTAAACCCTTTTCATAGTGTTTATGGGGGAAAAAAAAATGCAGAGCGAGCTCTTTTTGTGATGGCTAATTTAAAAGAGGCGCGGTTATTTGGACCAATGGGAAAAGCGAAGGGGACGCTCTTATGGGTTTTCTAATGCAATTGTATAAAACTGTACATGGCCGAAATCAAATGTAATAATCCCGAAGTTGGTTTTCCGATTTTCTATATAAAATGAACGATAATATTGGGTTAAAGAAAAAAAATATTAATTCAATAATTCATTTTTATTTCTTTATTTTCGTTTTAAACCCCTACTATTGATCCTTGGCTACGAAAATAAAGAAATAAAAATGAATTTATTGAATATATTTTTTTCGTTACCCCCATATTATTGTTCATTTTTTTTTCAGCTCTTTTCTGCATTTTTACTGTATTTTGAACTGTCCCGCCTTTGATTTTGATTGGTCCAAACTTCTCCATAGGTTATAATATGTCACTGTCGCTCCTATTCTGATTGGCTGGTTCCTGCCGACCAATGAGAAGCGCTTACAGAATTTGAATTACTGTATTTCCCGGCAATTTCCAAGATCCTAATTCCTGATGTTGTGCCGTTCTAGATTTTTGGAAAGTGATTTTTTTCTTTTCTTTTTTTTTTTTAGAAGGTTTGAGCTCTTTTTCTGATAATGTTTTACACCTAATAAAGGCGATTCTTTTGGAATCATACTCCATGCTGAACGGAGCTGAGCGCCGAGATTTATTTTGCAATCTTCTATATGTTTCCTCTCATGTTCCTTTCTCACTTCACTTCGCCTCCGCCGGAGCATTTAGACCAACTTCAACTAGGTCTGCCTGTCGGAGCTGGCGAGCGCTGCAACGTGCCGCACTTTGCCGACTCGCGATCGTACATGCCTTGGAATTTTCGAGTGCACCGTGTCCCGCCCCGGAACGCCTACACCGCGCCCACACCGCGCCCATTGCACGCCCCTTCATGTGAGGCACATCTGAAAGTGGCGAACGCTTCGCCTAACATTGCATCCCTGCGTCCGACAGCAGATTCGAGCCGGTGAGGCGCAGGATACGCCAGAAAACAGGCGGAAAGCCCGATCATACATGTCGCCCAGTGTCTTTTACTAAATATAAAAGCACAAACAGGCTTAATTAACCTTCGGATATGAATTATGCTACAGGCAAAATTGCTTCTTTGGCGGTGAAAAAGAACGTTTCTTTTGGTGACCACAGCAGCAGAACAACGCTTAATTAACCCCTGGATCTAAATTGCGTCAAAGAAATGAGCAACCAAAAATTACCAGCTTTGTAGCGTGTTAAAATGGCGTGTATTTTATGGTACACAACAACAGAAGAACTTGAAATTAACCTTCGGTTGTGAATTATCTACAGGCAAAATTTTTTTGGGCCGGTGAAAAAGAAACGTTTTCTTTTAGTGACCCACAACAGCAGAAACAACGCTTAATTAACCCAGGGATGAAAATTTGCGCAAAAGAAATAGCAACCAAAAATGAAGTGGTATTTGGATTGTAATTTGGATTGTAAAAACGCTGTTTTTTTAAAATTTAAATTTAAAAAGGGAAAACGGGTTAGATCCCCCTTTTGGTATTAAATTGCTGTGAGCGATACTTAAATGTTATGCAGCTGCATTGGACGCCACGGGGGCTTCAGTTCCAATACCCCAAAAATCAGAATTGAAACAGCCCCTTGAGACGCTGTGACACCCCAAAAAAACCCTTATAAAAATGATTCCTTGTATCAGCAATCAAAAATCAGCCACAGCAGCACCTTCCTGATCAGTAAGTGAGAGGGTATGAGCTCCCACGCGCGCCCGGATTTATAATGGGTGACGCACAAATCCCCCTTTTCTTGATTGGCTTCACCCGCACATGCCAGTAGGTATGCCTTCTTTCCCCAGAGTTCTTTGCCCCATGTAACGCCTGTCTCGCACCCAAAATTTCAATCAAAAGCACACTTCGTTCCCGCGAATCACCCCAAACTTGATTTTCGTTCGAATCGTTTTTTTCCCTGAAAAAAACGAATTCCATTATTAGAATCAAAACGCCCATCTCTAACCGGACATTTGAAGAACATAAAGCGACACAACAGATGTCTCCTTGATCAATCAGCAGGTCCCAATCCTGCATTTTACCCCTTTTTTGGGTGGGGGGAAAGGAAAGTGCTGATTTCGCTTTGTAATGGGGATAAAGGAGGGTGGTACCCAGTAACTTTTGTTCAGTTTGATGGATTAATGCGAGGATCAGTTAAAGGGAAATGGACATCCAGCACCATGTGAGGATGATCCTTGATTTCCAAAGCCTCGGGCGGGGGCACTAGCAAACTGATCTTCCTTTTTCCTCCCCCCTAAAATCCGTCCCCAACCTCTATCCAAGGAGGGACATGGGGTAGTCGGTGTCCAGGAATACCTCACCTCCTCCATTTCCCCCGCCTCACTCAAACGCCCTGACTTGCCTCAGATGCTGTACCCTGGGGCTGAGGCACCGCCTTGAAACTGGCCCCCAAAACCCCACTGTCAATGAGACCGTAAAGTTGTGAAACTGTCGGGCCTTGTGGATTCGACGGAAAAAAAAAGGGGATCTTGTCCGTATTTTTTTCCCGTCTCCTCCTCCATCGCTTTTGGGACCTGCTGTTTCAGAGTGTCCAACGATTGTTCCAGAACTAAGATCACCACAATGCTCATGCTGACAAGGGCATTGTCCGATAGTAGTAGAAAACCACGGCACCAATTCTGGTATTACACAAATAATGGAGTATATTATTTTTCACAAAATAGATAGTCAGATGCGGTTTTGAAAGGGAAAAAATTCTGTAAAAAAGGTTACAGTGATACAATAGTTGCCATAACATTAGATTTTTCGGCCGTACCCTTTGTAAAAAAAAGACACGGGAAAAGAATAAAGAGAAATGATAAAATACACAACTGAGACCATTTAAGCAGCCCCAGAAAAAAATGTAGAAGGAGGGGCAGAGGGAACAGGGGGCTACAGTATGGGGAAAAAGGGTTGGCAGGATAAAGCAAATATACAGCAAAAGGAAAAAAGCAAAATACAGCAAGAAAAGGGGAAAAAAGAAAAATGGAAAGGTCAGCATGGGAAAGGGAAAAAAGGTTTGTTGATAGATAATGAAAAAAAACACTAAAAAGTGTATTTACCTTAATAGATACAAAGCAAAGGGTGATCAGATAAGATGAATATATCGGGTGAGGGGGGCAAGATTAGCGTAAATAAAGATAAATGACAATGAGTGGAAACGGAAAAACTGAGTAAAGGATATTTAATAGAGAAAAAAGGGGAAGTATACCTGGAAGGGCTGCACAAAGGTATGGGGTAAGGCTGCTTTAAAGTAAGGCGAAAAGAGCAAAGGAAGTTTTAAATACACAAGGAAAAAGAAAGGGTTGTGTGCAAATAGTAATAAGTAGAGATATAAGCCAATACCTGTGGCACAGGAGGAAGCATGCAGAGGACTATGGATTACAGCTCTAGATTTTGGGAAGTGCAAACAAAAAAGTTATAAAGGCAGGGAAATGATGAAGGGAGGTGTGTGTGAGGAAAATGTAAGGGACCGTGGAAAAAAAAGAGTAAAAAAAAGTGTAAGGGACCTCGTCAAAAAAGAAACAAGAGAAAAATGGAGTAAAACCCAAAAAATGGAAAAAAACAAAATAAAAATAAGGGACTAGAATAAAAAAGTATCAGGGGGACCTAAAGGGGGTGAGTTAAAATAAGTGGGGAAAAGAGCAAAAATTTTAGAGATATAATCTGGTATAATAAATACTATGGCAGTACAAAGGTATGAGAGGACAAGAGGAAGCTGGACAAGAAATGAATAGTACAAAATTGTATAACAATAAGGTTGGGCCAACCAAAGATGAAAAGGAGGAAGGGAAGAGGGGAAGATCTGAAAAGGGTAGAAAGTCCAAGTATAGAGTTACAGAGAAGGAGAAAAAAGGGGACAACAAAACAAGAAAAAATAAAATATAAAAGTATTTCGGGAATAAAAATGGAAAAAAGAGGAAAACGGAAATAAAGGGGAAGAGGGGGGGTAAGGAAAAGTAATGTACCCAGGAAGGGTAGTTATTATCTTGTCTGTAGGAAGAAGATAAAAAAAATTTTAAAAATAACTGTAAGTACGGGGGAAAAAGTTGTAAAGTGTACAAAAAAGCTTTTCAAGAAAACAGTTAAAAATTTTTCAGAAAAAGAAAAAGAGCCAATTTCCATTAGGATACAGTAATGTACAGGTTTACAGATCATATTCGCGGTTTAAACACCGAGGTTCAAGGGTCTGCAATGTGTGTATCCAATACCTTTCCCGTTGCAACAATAGAGAGGTACGATTGCCCCCTTTACGTGGTGGTGGGACATAGTCTATGACTTGAAAACGGAGTTGAGAAATGTGGTGGTTCATGCGTTCGAAGTGAGCTGGAATGGGCAACATTAATTCTTTGCAACGGATGGTGGATTTATGTTTTGACATGCGGTCTTTAACCGGTTGAGAAGTTTGTCCAATATATGCAAGGCCACATGGGCATTTCAGGAGATAGACCACGTAGTTTGATTTGCACGTGAAGAAGCCTTTGATTAAGAACTTTTTACCACTGTGAGGATGTGTAAAATGCTCACCCTTCGTGACAGAAGAACACTGGGCACACGAAAGGCATGGGAATGTGCCTCTGCGTTGTGTAGAAAGAAAAGTTTGTCGAAGAGTAAAAAGGATAGGTCCAATGTCTGCTGTCACAAGTTTGTCGCAAAGGTTTTTGTTACGTTTGAAACACTGGAGGGGTGGGTTTTTGAATTCTGGGATGGAAGGTTAGGATCTAGTGAGAAGGGACCAGTGCTTGCAGACTATTTGGTTGACCATAGAGCAGAAAGGATGTTATTTCATAATGAAAGATATACGTTTCCCCGTGGTGGTGGGGGAGTACGTAGGGGCTGGTGGTTCCCGGTTTTGTAAAAGACGTTGTGGGTAACCCCTTTGGGTGAACCGGTCAGCCATGTCTTGAAGTCTGTTTTTATGAGTCTCAGGGTGTCCGACAATATGGTGTACCCGGGCGAATTGTGACAGCGGTAAAGATCTTTTGGTATTAGGGGGATGGCAAGTTGTAAAATGAAGAAGGCTTTTTTTGTCTGTGGGTTTAGTGAAAAGGTCAGATGCCAAAAAACCTTGGGAGTCAATCAGAATAGTGGTGTCAAGGAAATTGATGGTGTCCTTGCTATGGTGAATGGTAAATTGGAGGTCTGGGGAGACACTATTGATGGTCATGTGGAAGGTCATTAGGGTGTCAAGTGATCCATTCCAAATACAGAAAATGTCATCTATGTATCGCAGCCATATCGTGGCACAGTTGAGGAAAAGTGGGTTATGGTAGACTTGATCGTCCTCAAAAGAGGA
Source organism: Phyllomedusa bahiana (assembly GCA_025379985.1). Taxonomy (NCBI): domain Eukaryota; kingdom Metazoa; phylum Chordata; class Amphibia; order Anura; family Hylidae; genus Phyllomedusa; species Phyllomedusa bahiana. Next base: position 15,457 of record JAODAL010042474.1, on the reverse strand, counting down.
CATAAAAATGTTTGCATATGGGGGCGCCATGTTGCTTCCCATAGCAGTCCCGCGCTGTTGCAGGTAAGGGCATTGTCCGCACTGACCATTTTGGTGGCTTCTTCAAAACTGTCAAGGATGGTGCAGTGCTCTTTCACATGCCTCCACTCTCGGTGCTCAACACCCCGAGGTCTGCACGCTGCTTGGGCAGGCCATGTGTCACTTCGTACTGTGTAATGGTATAGCGCTGCTGCCACAATCGCTGGAGCATGTGGAGGGTGGAATTCCAGCATGTTGCCACGTCAACAATGAGACGGTTGACGGGGAGGCCGAGCTGACGCTGCAATGCAGCCAGGCGAAATGAAGCAGGGTGCGAACAGCGGAAGTGTGAGCTCAGACCTTGAGCCTTCCTCAGCAGGCAGTCCAGACCCGGGTAGCACTTTAGAAATTTTTGGACAATGAGGTTCATGACATGTGCCAGGCAAGGGAGTGCTCCAGCCTTCCGATCTTAAAGGGGGGCCCAGCAGATTTCGACGTTATCGCAAAACCACTTGCCTGGCACAGGATATTGTCACCAGGCCAGCGCTCAGACTCGTTGCGAAGAGCCGTCCACAGCTCCTGCCCTTTGTGTGTTGATGGTCTCCAAGACAGTTTAAATTTTCAACACAGTTGGTTTCTATGGGCACGTGATGTTTACCAGTGGACCTTGGGGGAAAGAACCTGCACCATCCTGCATTTTTTGAAGAGCGTGCGCTGAGCCTGAGAGCCACTGTTACCACCAGAGACATCCACCCAGCTCATCCAGTGAGCTGTCACAGGGATATAGTGGCCTTGGCCGTGCTTACTAGTCCATGTATTGGTGGTCAGATGGACTTTGCCGGACACAGATGCAGACAACGCACTTGAAATTTAGATGACACGTGGCTTGGCCAGGGCAGGGACGGCTTTTCTGAAAAAGAAATGCCTGCTCGGCATCTGGTATTGGGGTCAGGCAAGGGCCATGATGGAAAGGCAACATTTCCAAGGCCAAAAGCCTGGCAATGCCGACATTCAGGCTTTTGGCTTTGGGATGGGTTGAGTTTAAAGTTTTTTCTCTGCTCCCAAACCTGTAGACAGAAGGCGGCTGCTAGATCGCTGCTGTACGGCGTGCAGGTCAAACTGGTGGAAGGAGAATGGGTAGGATGGGTCTCTGGTGGTGCTGGTGGTACCCGGGCGACGGTGGAGGCTGAAGCGGAGGCTGATCCTTGATCATTACTCTGACAGACATGGGCAGCTGAGGAACGCTTGATTGTGGCGGAGGAGGAGGAGGCGGAGACAGAGGGTGTGAAAGTGGTTGGAAGCCCGAGATCGGTGTGGCCTTTTTTCACAAGTGTTCCCTCCATTTAAAACCCTCATGCATTCGCTGCATGGGACTGGGACATGTTGGTGGGGGTTAAAACCCTTTAGATTCTTCCTTCTACTGATGCGTTGACGGCAAAGGCGGCATATGACATCGCTGGGTGACTCAGAGGCTTGCTCAAAAAAGGCCCAGGCTTGAGAGGTCCTGGACCTTTTTGACGTCGATAAGCGAGGAGCGGTGTTTCCGCTGATCGTGGCTGGTGGAATAATCTCAGCGGACTTATGTTACCACCCTCTCTCTTTTTGAGGCGGGACCCATACTGACATTACTCCATCGTCTTCGTCCTCGTCAAGTGATGAAGCACTCGCAAGCAAATTCTGCTGAAAAGACCACGTTGGATCGGCAATGTCATTATCATCAACACTTCCTTGTCCTGACATTCTGCATCCAGGAGCTGCGGGCTACAAGCAAGAGGCACTGCAAGGCATTGCCGACCGCCTGGGATTTTGCCGATTGCCCGGGCTTCCTTCTCCTCCTCTGATGCTTTCAGCGATTGGGCATCAGAGCAGACAATATCACCCTCTTTGGCCTCTTGATCTTTTGAAATGCCTTCTGACCCAAACTGCATTTTGTTCAAAAGAGGTCATCAGAAAATGGATTATCTACAGTGGTGGGTACATGAGTTGACATTTGGGCTGTCTTCGCTTCATGTTGGACTGATGCTGACGCTGATGATGACGACATTTGTGGCCGTGACTGGGAGGACGAGGAGGTAAGACTGCTGGATGCAGGTTGCATTAACCACTGAAAAACAGAATGCCAACGCTGTTCATTACTGAGATTCACAGGGCCTTGACCCAGCGATGACAGGCCTAACGGTCCTGCAACCGAAGATCCGCTGGCTTGCGTGTTGTCGCCAGCACTGGAAGGAGCACATTCTCTCGTATCTCTACCTCCATGCCCTACACCCCTCTTTGCTCACTTACCACCTGCATTTCGCTACATGTTCAGAAAGATAAAAATTTAAAAAGGTATGGAAGACTTTTTGACAGTCTCTTATTGAAAGAAGGCAAATCACAGCTATTCTTAAATCCCTCAAATTTCCATCAGCCAACTAGGATTAGAAACAGAATTGTTTCTATTGAATACCCCCTGAAATGCGGTTGGTGGAAGAACCAATAAGACCAAATCAACAGTGTTCTTCCCTTTAGTCCCAGGGATTTACAACTGCCCCAAGGAGGACTAGGAGTTGATAGTTTTCAACAAAAAATCATCAAGTGCGCTATCTGCGCCGAAACTGAGATTCAAAGAGGGGAATAAAACTATTCAAAAGTCACAAGGATGAGAAATTGCGTTTTTTGCAGCAAGGACAAACGAGAACAGTTACTAAAAATTTTTTCTATCAAAATTGGCGTACAACGTGGCTATTTGAAAAAAAACTGGGGCCACACCACATGCAATACAGCTATTTAAAAGTTATACGGATAACAAAAGGTGGTTTTTGCACCAATGAAATAAACCAACAGTTACTACAAACTTTCTGTATCCAAATTTAAGTACAAGGTGGCTCTTAGAAAAAAACTGAGCTGCACTAAAGTGAAATACAGCTATTTAAAAGTTATACGGATAACAAAAGGTGGTTTTTGCACCAATGAAATACACCAACAGTTACTAGAAAATTTCTGTATCTAAATTTAAGTGCAAGGTGGCTCTTTGAACAAAACTGTGTCGTACCAAGTGCAATACAGCTATTTAAAAGTTATACGGCTAGCAAAAGGGGATTTTTGCACCAATGAAATACACCAACAGTTACTACAAAATTCCTGTATCCAAACTTAACTACAAGGTGGCACTTTGAAGAAAACTGGTCCGCACCATGTGCAGTACAGCTATTTAAAAGTTATATGGATAACAAAAGGGGGTTTTTGCACCAATGAAATACACCAACAATTACTACAAAATTTCTGTATCCAAATTTAAGTACAAGGGGCTCTTGAAAAAAACGGGGTGTACCACGTTCAATACAGTTTTTTTAAAAGTTACACGGATGAGAAATTGCATTTTTTGCAGCAATGACCCCACGAGAACGTTCTTAAAAAAATTTCTGTAAACAAAATTGGCATACAACGTGGCTATTTTAAATAAAACTGGGACGCCAAAAAAAGGTACACTTTCACCTCAGGTGCGAGGTGTGCTGGCCAAAAAGTGGTAAAAATATGCCATTTCAATGCAGGTTCAAAGCAGAGCCTGGGCTGCACAATATGCACCCTCCTTTCCAAAGCCTTTCTGTCTGTCCGTCTGTCCCTCCCCCTCCCACCCAGCGGCTTGACAGCACTAGATGCTTCTTTAAAAGTCTCTGTCTAACTAAATAAGAACTGAAATTCTCTAATCTACCTATATTCTAATGTTCACTGCTAAAAGCATAGTTGTCTGTAGGAATAAAGAGAAGAACTGTGTTCGAGCTGAGCTGTATTTAGAGACACGCAGCAAACGTCTTTTCTCTAATGTTAGACACTGAAACACTGATGCTGAACAGGAAACGCTGGTCTATGCAAAACAAGGTCATGACGTCACACACCCAGCTCACCCTGCTCTATGCTCTAAGCTGATTTGCTGGCTGCCAAAATGACAGGAAAAGCTGAAAATGGCACAATAGTAATAGATTATCTGTAAGATTCTCACCTAAAATATCGCGTGATCGGAAATTTCCGATCAGCCTAAAAATCATGCCGATTTCAACTTTGTCGATTATAATCGCTAATACCTAAAAATTAATATTCCTCAGGAAAAAAATTGGTTCTAAAAAGAGCTGCTTAATCAATATTCCTGAGGACGGAGTGCCGGAGTTTGTTAAAAACTGGGGTCAATGAAGGACAAGGATTCCCTGGATATTTTTGGTTCCAGGATTGCTTTCTTTTTAAAAGAATTTGAGCAGTGCAGTGATGATATTTTGGTGTTACAGCATAAAACTGAGGATGTTAAATCTTTAATGAAAAATGTGTCTAGTAGGAAAAAAGAAAAAAGAATTTACTATAGAGGTAAGAAAAATGCGTAAAAGAATTAGGAAGCTTAAAAATCGGAAAAACCTTTAATTTTTCTAGCATATTGGAATGTTTAAAGAAAAATTAATTAACAAAATTAGATTCAGAGAAATGAGTGCAAGGAAGCAAGAAATATCATAAGATGAGGGGGAAGAGGAGATGAGATGGAGGCGGAAGAGGCAGAGGAGATGGGGGCATAACAGACTTAGGGCCCTCTGGTGAGGTCCCTGGTGAGCCCTCTGGTGCCCCCTCTCAATAGGGGAGTAGCGGTATTCCCCCGCTGCAGGAGGCATTTGTAGAGGAGGAGAATATGTGTGATGCTGGTGACCCTGGGGGGATGCTAATGGAGGAGGTTGTACTTCTGGAATCTCCTGTAAACATTCAAGGCTTTTCCATAGGTAACGAACTTCCTGAAGAAGGGAGGAGGAAGAAAAAAGGAAAAAATTTGCGGTGACATTTCCTGGATGGTTTTTACCTTCCCCCGGGGGAAATTTTAGTGTCACGGAGGGGGGGGTTTTTGAGGTTTGGGGAAGAGGAGCTTGAGAAAGATGCAAGCTGGGGTTCAAGATGTGGTAGCCACATAAACATCCTTGGCCAAATCATGCTTCCCCCACTCCATAGTATTAATGTCCAAGGGAAATGCTGGTCCAGAAAAGGATGTGAAAGAAGTTTTCAGAGAGAAAGTCAGTAAAAATGCGGGTGAAAATGTGGAGAAAAAAGTTGGTGAAAAAATGGGGGTAAATTTTGATAGTAAGAATATGGATGAAAATGTTGTGGATAAAAATGTGGGTGAGAATGGGGGAAAAATGTTGGTGAACATGTAAGGGAAAAGGAGAATGATAGGATGAACAAAGGAGGAATGAGTAGAGTGAGTGACGGAATTGGAAATGGTATGGGGGGAAAGGAGTGCTCCCCTTGGGGATGGGGGGAAAAAAAAAAGGAAATAAAAGAAAGATAAAAAAGAATAGAAAAACCAGCTCCACTTTTGGGGCCTAAGAAAGTCGCAATCAGCCCACCTAGGGGGTGGGGAGAAAAACACTTCATTTTGGACAGAGAGACATGGGTTGTTGGCCTTTCAAGAGCAAAGAACAGGAGGAGAAAATGCCAGGCAACTTCCTACAACTGAGCTTGGTGTGCCTAGGAGAAATGTGGCCCATCTCAGGTGGATAGGCAATAAAGCAAGTCCGCAAAGATCTAAAGTGGTGGAGCTCCTTCTTGGGATGCAATTTTTAGTGACTCTTTCCCCTGAAAACCCTTTGGGGTCCATTTTATGAAGTGACTCTCAAACTCTTTTGATCCTGTTATGAGCTCAGTCAATGCCCGAGTGGTGCCCAAGTGCTATATTCCGCAAAAATAATGTTAAGGGGTGACCATTCTAACAAGTAATGAGTCACTCTCTTATGTTGACATCTAGTAAGCAGATATGGAGAAGTCGTCAAGTTCCCAACCAAAAACAGGGATGGATATGGTATCTGGTCATGGCCCATTATAGTCAAAATTGAGGTACGCTGGTAAAACCCCATCAAAATTCCCATTTTTTCCCTTCCTGGCGAGGCAAAAAAAAATTTTGGTCTATTACCAGGGGCAGCCAAAGCTCTGTCACAGGTGTGGTGACCCCAAACAGGGTAGTTGTGTGTGCGCTGTATGAGAAAATAGGCCATTAGCCATCCTTGACAGATTTCCCTTTTCCTGTTGGTGACTTTGGTCACCACTTTAGCCACTGCCCTCGCTCCTTCGCTAACAAAGCTGTGTCCTCACGGAAGATGAGAAAGAGAAAGGGACCAGAGGAGTGGGGAAGGAAATGAGGGGAATAAAAAAAGGTGGGGTGGTGAGGGCTGATGATGGGGAAGAACAAAAAACAAGCAAGAAAAGACTTTGGGGCACATAAAGGGGGGGGCAGGTGGCTTCTAGACCATGCTGGGGATTTTGTTTTAAAGAGGGAAAAACAAACCTCAAAACGGATCGGGTTGAGGCCTGGGGAAGGGAATAGGGAAGAGACCAGGAGGTGGCGGAAGGGGATAAAGTGCCCTCCTGCAGCAAAAATACCCAAAAAGGGAGCGAAGAAGGGAGTGATGAAAGTCAAATGGAGGAGCAGTTCACAAAGAGAGGCGGAAGGGGAATGGGGGGTAACTCCCTTCACTAGGGGGGATAATTCTCCCCCCCTTTTTAATGGAAAGGTTCGCCCCACCTAGGTTAAATAAGTTAGTGGGGAAATGTGGGGGGGCCCAAAGCCCCGTATATGAAAAAGAGAACCACTGCACATTTGTAGGGAAAATTTCATACAAATTTAAATTTATTAAAATGTGAAGCCCGGATAAAAAAGAATAGATTTTATACACTAAAAAAATGCTCTTTTTTACATTATCACAATTGGGGAATAAGTAAATTTGAGATTCGATTTATACGCGTTTCGGCGTGCAAGCCTTTACGAATACATCTTAAAAGAAAAGGATACATAGTAGTTATTGTTCTAATAGTTTTAAAAAGGAGTGAAAAGGAAGCGGGGGAAAAAGAAAGGGGGAAAATAAAGGAAAAGGAAAAAAAAAAAAAAAAAAAGAAAAAGGGGGAAAAAGTCAAAAAATATAGAGGTACAAAGTTGAGAAAATATATAAGGAATGGATTTCCGGTTCTTTGAGGCCCCCCCTGTAGAAATATATTTCCCCATATGAAAAATTTACTTTGGGTCATTACCGTTGGCATTTATTTTACCTATTACTATACTAATGCCCATATACTTTTGTTTTATTATTACTATGTGGTTATATTTCATCATATCACCTTTTTCTGTTTTCAGGAAAAAAAAATTACCGAGAAAGTGGTAATTCCTATACCAGTCATTTCCTTATTCCCCTATTCCTTCTGGCCCTCTTATGGATTCTGTTTCTTTCTTTTCTTTTCTACATCAGAATTCTTATTTGTCTATTCTTTCATTGATATCCCTGTTATTTCATTTACCGTTGTGTCTAGTGTATTTTCCTATAGCCCCGTAGTTCTATCAGCGCCGGAGTCTTGGCGCATGCGCAGAAGGATCTGCCCACACTGCCCTTTCCTCCTTACATCACCTCCGTTCTTACAGTGCAATCGGGGGCTTTAAATGCTTTTTAAAGGTGTGCTATTTAATGGCCCCCCGCACCCGGGGCTCCCAAACCGCTCATCCCTTCTTTGGACATCCTGCCCTACAATTTCCATGGGGTGACTTTATCCTTTCTAGGCAGTTTTTCCTTTTTTTTCTCATACTGCTCCATATATTTATAGTGTCTTTCTTCCATAGTGCATCATTATTTTGGATTTGACCCCTTTTAAGCTAGATTTAAAACCTCTATATTCGGGTAAGATTCTAAAAGGTTTCCCTTCGTTGCATATTTTTTTATTTTATTTTACTCACTGACTCCGTTCTCTTTCAGCCACTCTTGACTCTTACATACGACCTATGCCCTTCAGGCTTTCTCTTTATACTATGATTTACTCACGTAGGTAAGTTTTTCTGCATTTCCCCCCATATTTAAAATTTATTCCCCCTTCTTCCTCCCTTTTTTTTTTTCTTCATTCATTTTTATCCTTTTTTAATTTTTCTTTAATATATTGTGTTCCTTCACCATCAGTCTTTATCACATTTCCTTATATATTTTTCTCAACTTTGTCCCTCTATATTTTTTGACTTTTGTCCTTCTTCTTTTGTCTTTTTTTTGTCTTTTTTCCTTTTTTCCCCCCTTTCTTTCCCCAGCTTCCATTTTCACTCCTTTTGTATATACTCACTAGGAACAATATACTTACTCTGTATCTTTACTTGACAGATGTATTGAAAAAGGTTTTGCACCCCGAAACGCGTATAATTCGACTTGAATTTATTATTCCTAAATTTTATAAGTGTAAAAAACATAATTTTTGAGTGTAAATTATTCTTTTGTTTTCCGAGTTCCTTTTTTGAATAAATTTATAATTTGCAAGAAATTTTTCCCACAAGGTGTGCAGTGGTTCTCTATTTTTCATTCTACTCCCTTGCCCCTTAGGCAGTACCAGGGAAAGGGAAAGGAAAGTTAAAAACCCCTTGGGACTATGACCGCCAATAAGTACACAATCCTCGGTTACCCTTAGGCTTTTGATGATGGGGAAAGATGGGGAAGATGAAGACGGTGTATGGGAAGGAGGGAGATACCTTAGAGGAGTGGTGTCTCACCCGGAAAAATCCCAGAGGTAGCAAAAAACCCTAAAATCCCAGGGGATAAGGGAGTCGGACAACTGAGTGGTGGGAAAGAACAAACGACATGTGGGAAAGGGTACAGCACTGTAAATTTTAATATATCAGTGTGTTTAAAATGGGGGAAACCTCCGAACTCGGATGGGGAGGAGGAGAGTGGCAAAGGTAAAAAGTAGGTTGTTGAGCCCAATCGACCATGATGGCAGCCCCAACCCCGCTAACGCTGGCAAGCATCAATGTTGCCAGTGTAAAATCAGATTTGACGAGATATATGGCCTTTGATTTTCTCAACTGAGTTGAAGAGGACATTTTATTTTTTCAAGAGACCAGGTAAAGGACTTTGGGCCCGTAAGGAAGCAAGAGGGAGTGGGGGGGGCCCTTTTATTGTTTTGTGGCCCTATACTGGGGTGGTGGTCCTTTTTACCACCAAGGTTGAATGCAGATTGGTTATCAAACTTGAAATGGGGAGGTGTCTGATCCTGGATGTTTCGGGGGGTTCAAAAAATAACCCCCAGGGAAGAACTCTTTTTATGGGGGTTTAAAAGCCTTTCTATTCCCGGCAGACTTATCTTTGGAGGGGACTTTAATACGGGTTAGAGATGGGCGAATTCTAAAAAAAATTCGTTTCGGTCACTTCGCCGAATTTTCCGAAAAAAAATTCTTTTTTCCAAATTATTCGGCACGAATGCGTTAAAAAGAGCTTTTTTCAGGCTGCAAGAGCCTCGGGGTGTTAAAAACGTTGTGCCTGCTTAAATATGCAGAGGGAGTTTGGGTTTTGGGTTCCTATCAATTTTGGGTTTTTAGTATGACACCAATGACTGCCGCCGTCTTAAAATTTCGCTTCACTATAAAATTTCCCTGGGCATTTAAAGGGGAAAACTGACCAAAAAAATCAACGGGATGACCCTGATAAAGTCATCCCGGAAAAATTTGGAAAAAAAAACAGGAAGCTCGGGGTTGGAAAAACATTAGGGGACGGAGTGGGGAGGTGACGGCGGCAGCCACAGCGCATGAGGTCGGGCGTGGCACAATGACATTTTGAGGTGGAAAAAACACGGGGAAGCCACAGAGGGGCCATGACGGAGCGGAGGTACGGGGACAGCGTATAGGTAGGCAGTGGCACAATGACTTTGGGAGGGGAAAAAAACGTATTAGGCCACAGAGTGGCACAATGATACAGTGTGGAGGTCACGAAAGCAGCAGTTTGAGATCAGGGCAGGGGGCACAATGGCATTTGGAGGGGGGAAAAAACAGAAATTAGGCCACGGGTGGCCAATCACACATTTGGGGAAGGTCAGGCGGCAGCAGTATGGGTCAGGCGTGGACAATGAATTTTCGGGAGGCGGCAAAAAATTTTAGGCCACAGAGTGGCCAAATGATACAGTGTGGAGGCACGACGCAGCAGAATGAGATCGGCAGGGGGACAATGACATTTGGGGCGGCAAAACCATATTAGGCCACAGAGTGGCAAAATTTCAACAGTTGGGGTCACGGCGGCAGCAGATGGATCAGGCAGTGGCACAATGCATTCTGGAGGGGCAAAAAAAGGGGGGCCACAGATGGCACAATGATAAGGGGAGGTCAGGGCGCAGCAGTGAGTCGGCAGGGGCAAAATTTGACACTGGGACGGGCAAACGGGAAATGGGCCCAGAGTGGACTACACATTTAGGGAGGAACGACAGCAGCAGGGGAAATAGGCAGGGGGAAAAAGACAGGGGGGTGGGGAGGTGGGTGGCAAACGTCCCTGGTAAAGATGGTGGTAGGCAGATGGAGAAAAATGGCAGCAGTGTTGGCTTCAGGGGGTGGCGGCTCAGAAAAGTGGTGAGGAAGGTAGTTTGAACCCCGCTGGGGGCCTAAGGCATTTGGGGTGTGGAAATCTGGCCGATCCAAACTGATTTATCTTGACAAAGGGTCAGTCGTTCCACTTTCCCCTGGACAAGCGGGTTCTCCTTTGGGGGTAACGATGGCCCCCCCCGATGAAAACCCCCCCTTGATGCCCCCTAATGGCGGGCAGGAAATTTCCACGCAAATCGGCAAGTTCGGCCACAATCCCGTTTGTGCCCGTAGTCCCGCGGATCTTTTTACTGAGGTGGAGAGTGCTGCCAAGTAGGCCCCAACTGTTGGTTTAGGGACGCTCCCGGCTGCTGTGCTGCGGGCTGCCCTCTATAGGCGGGGAAGGGGTGGGTCATCAGTGACTCCGACTTAGGGTTATACTGATGGAAATGGTATGGGGTTCTACCCCCCCCACCTTCCCCGCAGCCGCGGCAGTAGTAGGAGCGTGGGAACCCCCGGTCGACCTGTCAGGGAGGGACGAGCCGAATGGGGAGCAGCCAATGATTACGGAGGATTTCTATAGTATTTGAGTTTGTTTCCTCTAATAGTGGGGGGAAAAAGGTTTTCCATTTTGGCCGGTAGCGAGGGCCAATAGGGTGGAGAGCCAGAAGTTCCCTTTCCCGGGTGCTGATATTCGGTGTCACTAGCCGGCAAATAAGGTGCTCGGGCCACTGCACAAGGTCTCCGAGGGGCCCCCTGCCTCATTTTCCTTTTTATATGCCACGGTGTTGGGGGTCATCTCCTCGTCTTCCTCATCTCCATCCCACCTCCTCCCGCTGTCCTGTTCCTCTCTTGTCACCTGGGTGAAAATCCCCTCATTTCACAGCAATGCTTTGCTCCAATGTCTCCCCTCCTCCCTTTAGTCCCCCCGGATCATGTGGCCAGGATGTAGTCGCCCGTCTCCAGTCCCCGCCCAGACAGATTTTTTTGCATCTGTTCCAGGACATGAAGCAGTGGAAAGATGTTTTTCATCCCCTAGTCCCGGCGACTGAAAAATAAGTCGCCCCCCTCGAAAGGCCTAAAACGGAGGTGTCACGCTTGAGTGCACTGGCTGCTCAAAAATTTTCCCGGGGAGTACTTCTGTCTGCCTGGATAAAAAATCGTTAAAGGCCTTTCTCTGTTTTTTTCAGTCGGTTTCCCAAATGTGAGGCTGGAATTCCAGGGGTGGAAACACGATATCAGAGTTTTGTTGGGGGAGGCCGTTCTGCCGGAACTCGAGGGGGGGGTTCCTGGCTTTGTAGAATGGATAAAGTGCATGACGTTTCCTGGCCATTTTAGAAAGTTTTGAAGATCGGGGGGACTTCAGGAACTTTTCACAACCCGATTTGGGAACACGTGCGCCCTGCAGGGGCATGGACCCTCCCCCTCGGTGCAGCCGGACACCATGTTCCTCCAATTTTCCGTCCATGGTTCGAAAATTTCAGTTGCCGGAGAAAGCCCAATCGATTTCTTGCTGGGATGACGCGGGGCAGTTCCCCCCTGTGTACTTCGTTGCGAGGCAAAAAAGGTGTAGAACTGGTGACACCCCTTTTCCCCCCAAAATGTGGTATGATGGGGCGTACTTGGGAGGTGAGTGGTGGTGGTGGGGGAGGGGGGAGGGGGGAATTGGCCAGGGCGCAGTTTTTACAACGTGGAGGAGAAAAACGGCGTCTCCTGTCCAAGTTGTTGGAGTGCCTGGGGGAGCACATTCCCCCCCAGTGGGGGTAAAAGGGGGGGCAGGGACGGCCCCTGAGTTTTGTTACAGCTCCCCGAGGGGGCCGGCCTCCGGTCCTTGGAAACAAAAAAAATAAGTAAGACGGACCACTTCTGTTTACAAATTTTTAAAGTGCTGGTATGCCTTTTTTGGAAAAAAAATTTTCGGTTGGGGCTTCCCTTTGGCCGGAAAGCCTTAGTTCTCTGAAGGGAGAGTCCCCCATTTGGAAAAGGGGGGGGCTGCGTCCAACAACTTGGAAAGGGGAAAGGTCAGCTGGTGCCCTTGGATGGTTGGGCCTTTTGTTGTCTCTTTTTCAATGCCTCGCCCGAAAAGGGCTGCTGGCGCCCATGAGTAGCGAGGGCAGGAGAAACTGGACCGGGGGAGATGATGTCCAAAGAGAAAAGTCCCTTTGAGAGGTGGTGGAGCCCGGGGTGGCTGCAATGGATGCGTGCCCCTGGGCGGTGCTGTGCTGTTCTGCGGGGGCAGGATGGGGCCAACCCCAAACTGAGCCCCCGTTTCTCCCCGGCCACCCGGGTGGTGAAGCTGATGTATTGACGCCCGGGCCGTGGTGCCAAAAAGTTAGCTCCCTGGCCACGCTTTATTTCTGCCCCCAGTTCTAATAACCCTATTCGGGTCCTCCGGTGTCTTAGCAAAAACTGCCCCCACCCCCGGAAAAGGATTTTACCCGCCAAAGTCCCAAAAATTTAGTGACTACTGCCCCCGCTGCTCGTGAGCCCCGTCTGCTAATTTTTTTGGACCTCAAGGGGGGGTTTTTTTCCCGTGGCCCCCTTGGCTCCCGACCTCACATGCTGTATCCTGCTGATCCGGAACGACCCCCCCTTGCTGGTGCGTGTGCCTGCGCCAAGCTGACGCCCTTTCTCTGGGCGTGATGAACCTTGCTACCCCCGGGCCCGGCGGCGGTCTCACATAAATTTTTGTTCATGCACTGCTGTCCTCATCACCCCTTTTGGATCCCAGGTGCCTTCCAACTGACCTCCATGCCATCTCCCCCCTCTTACTTTGCCGCCTACTGCAAAAGAAAGGCATATTGGCCCATTTCTTCGTGCCAAGTTGCTGTGATGCCCTTCAAATTGTTAATCCTTTGTATATTGGCCTGAGCCCCGCACTTTTGTAGATTCTGGCTGGGAGGGAACCGGATGGGACGAGGCGGGGCGGGACGGTGGGGCAAATGACCCGCTCCCCGGCCCTGCCCAACTAAAGTTTGTGTCGAGGTTCCCACCCACTCTTGGCTTGGGGTTGTCAGGTATTTGGGGAGAAAAAAAGGGTGACCTTTTTCCCCCTCAAGAAACCCCTTTGGGGTTTAAACAAAAAAAACCCCGGCCGCTGTGACGGGCGTTGTGGCCTTTTACAGTGACCCTTCTGCGACGTCCCCCCTTGCTGTGCTGCGACCTGGGCTGTTCCAGGAATGTTTGTGCCCGCCACTCGGGGGTGCAGAGCCTGCCCCCCTCTCTGTTGACATTCTGTTTGTTTAAAAGTACAGAATGTTTTGATGATGATTCTGTATTGTAAATTTTACACCCTTTTTTTTGATCCAAATGAACACGTAACAAGCTTTGGGAACCCCTTGGATATTTAAAAACGTCCACAAATGGGCAAAAGGAAAAAATTTACTTGTTGTGTGTTTAAAAAAACTGTGTGTTTTTTCTAAATGCAAGCACAAACGGTTTTAAACCTTCGGCATGAATTAGGCACAGGGGAAAAAATGTATTATTTTGGGTTGAAAAAGCGGTTTATTTTTGTCGCACCAGCAGAACAACGTTAATTAAAACCCCCCGGGTGTAAATTTTTGCCAAAGAATTGAGCGCACAAAATAGTAGCTTTTTAGCGTGTTACAATTGCTTTGTTTTCTACGCCACACAACAAGAGATTTTCAGTTTTAATTAAACCCTTGCTTTAATTAGGTAAGGAAAAATTTTTTATTTTGGGTTGAAAAAAAAGTTTTTTTTTGTCCACCAGCAAAAACAACGTTAATTAACCCCCGGGTGTAAAATTTCCCAAAGAATTGAGGCCCCCAAAAATGTGCTTTGTATGTGTTACAATTGGTGTTTTTTTATGCCCCAAAACAAGAGAAAAAGGTTTTTAATTACCTTTGCTTGTGAAATTTGGTACAGGAAAAAATTTTTTTTATTTTGGCGTTTAAAAGCGGTTTCTTGGGGAGACCCAGCAAAACAAAAGCTTAAATTTAACCCCCGGATGAAAATTTCCAATAGAATTGAGAGCCAAAAAAGAAGTGGTATTTGTATTTTTAAAAAAAGCTGTTTCTTTAAATGAATAAACAGGAACTGGCTTAGATCCCCCTTGGATATTGTTATATGCAGTGATGGCGACATGGATTTCGATCCAAAACCCCAAAAAATTTTTAAAAGAACATTAAGAAAAGTCTCTGAACAAGTGAGACCCCCACAGAATCGCTATATAAAAATCAATTCTTCGTAAGAGCTATCAGCCCCGCAGCACCTTCCCCGATGGGACAGGAGAGGAGTGTGAGTCCCGGCGTCGCGCCCGGACTTATATAGGCGGTGAGTCCAGAACCCCCCGGTCTTGTTGGTTCCCTCTGCCATGTCATGCAGGGGTATGCCCTTCTTCCTCCAAGGTTTTGCCCATGTGCGCCCTGTGCTCGCAGCCTTTTTTAAACCAAAAACACCTTCGTTCACCCCAAGTACCCCCAAAAAATTCGACTTGTTTCCCAACCCCAAGTTTTCCCGAAAATTTTAAACAAATTCCCCCTTCGTTGAATCGATGCCCATCTCTAAGTATTATGGTAGGTCTAAATAGAAGTTTTTTTTTAAAGGGGAAAGGGTTAACACCCTTTATTGGGTGGGAAATTTTGGGGCCACTGTTGATTTTATGTTTTTTTGAATTTTTGCAGAGACACTTGTATGAGAGGGTTATTGGAAGCTGAATTTGCTCTCTGGAAGAAAAATAAATTGGCATATTTTTACGACTTTCGCGAGTCCTTTATGGGCTAGCAGCGTTAGTCAGAGTGGTGGGAAAAATTTTTTAAAAGAGCTGGAAGTTCTTTCCCCCGACTCGGCTTAAAAGTCTGAGCAGGTAGCCCAGTTCAGGTTTAAGGGGGGAAATCAAAAAATTGATTCGAAAGGAGGAAGCGTGATGAGATTTTAAAGTGGGAAAAATTTGCTTTAAGATTTGTCAGTTGTGACATTCCGGGTTTTTGAGAGGGATTTTGGGAATTCATCCCCAACCCCTAAAAAAATGTAGTTGTAGTAGGGAGTAAGATGGGGACGTCCAAAGGACATTTTGGTATCTCTGAACGGGCCAGATCAGAGATCGGAGTCATTAGGTCCTTCTTTCCCCAAACTCTTGGGCAAGAAGGAAATAATCGGGAAAATGTC
>JAODAL010042473.1:0-34789 GCA_025379985.1 Phyllomedusa bahiana | reverse complement strand
GGGGTAATTTGTCAATACGGGCCCCCGCCACAAAAAGGGGGAGAGGGCGGTCGCAAAAACCGCTGATATGATTTGCCACCCCCAGGGGTCAGCGCAAACCCCCACTCCTCGCTTATCCCCGTAAAAAAGGCCCGGGACCTCTCAAGCCTGGGCCTTCTTTGAGCAACCCTTTCTGATTCACCCAGGGGATGTCATATGCCCCCTTTGGGCCGTAAATGTAAGTGAGGCAAAAACCCTTTTAATTGGTTTAAAAACCGCCACCAAAAAGTCTAGTCACTTTGAAAGCGAATGCATGAGTTAAAAATGGAGGGAAATTTTGGCCCCAAAAAAGGCCAGACCGACCCCGGGGGTTTCCAATCATGTCACCCCCTCTGTTTTCCGCCTCCTCCCCTCCGCCACCACCAAGCTTTTTCCTCGGGTGCCCATGTCTCCCCGAGCATGTCAGGGATCACCCTCCGTTTCCCGCCCCCACCGTGGGCCCGGGTACCACCGGCCCCAGAGACCCTTTCCTCCCCCTTTTTTCCTTCCCCCCAGTTTGAGACCTGCACGCGTCAGGGGCCCCGTCTAGAAACCCAGCCTTTTCTGTTTTCCCCAGGTTTTGGGAGCAGAAGAAACACTTTACCCAAAAACCATCCCAAAGCCAAAAGTTTGGTTGTCAAAAATTGCCGGGGTTTTTGGGGCCTTTGGGGAAAATGTTCCCTTTCCGTCTGGTGGCCAAGATGGGTTCCCCCAAAGTCATGGTCCCCGCCGGGGCCCCCCAATACCAGTTTTCCGAGCAGGCCCTTTTCTTTCCCAAAAAAGCCGCCCCTCCCCCTGGCCAGCCACGGGGTATTTTAAAAATTTCAAGCGGTTGTTTTGCATCTTTTGGCCCGGAAAATTCCTTTCTCCCCCCCAAATTTGGACAAAAGGGGATTAGTAAGCCCCGGCCAAGGCCCCCCTAAAATTCTCTGTGACACCCAAAAATGGGTTAGTTGGGTGGATGTTTCTGGGGGGGGGGAACGGTGGGGCTTTTCGGCTCGGGGGCCACGCTTTTAAAAACCGCAGGGTTTGGTGCAGGGCTTTTTTCCCCCCAAGGTTTCCTCTGGGGGGCATCACGTCCCCAAAGAGCCCAACAAGGCCGGGGTTGAAAATTTTTTGCCTTGGGGGCCCGGTCCCACACAGGTCAGGAGCTGTGGACGTTTCTAAGAAACCCGGGGACCCGAGCGTGGCTGGGGTGACAAAAAAACCTTTTGGGGCCGGGCAAGGTGGTGTCGTTTTGGGGCCGAAATTGCTGGCCGCCCTTAAGATGGGGTAGGCTGGGGCAACCCCTTGGGCCGGGGCACATTTTATGAACCTTGTCTTTCCAAAAAATTTTAAAGACCCTCCCCGGGTCGGGAAACGGGCCTGCTGAAGAAAGGGGCCTCGAGGTCCCCGGAGTTCGCCACTTCCGCTGTTCGCACCCTGCTTCGTCCCCCCGGGCTGCTTTTTGCGGGCATCAGCTCGGCCTCCCCGGTAAACCGTTTTTTTGGGGGTTGAAAATTGGCAACACGCTGGAATTCCACCCTCCCCCTTGCTCAGCGATTTTTGGGGGCAGCGAAAAGCCATTACGCAGTACGAAGTGACCCCATGGCCTGACAAAGCACCCGGTACGGACCTCGGGGTGTTAAACCCCACCGAGAGTGGGGGCGGGTGAAAGGGGCCTTTTGCACCACCCTTTGAAAGTTTTGAAAAAAGCCACCAAAATGGTCAGTGCGGAAAATTCCCCTTGTCGGATGAGAAATTTGGGTGACCCTTAGTTCGGGAAACATCGTTGGACACTCTGAAAAACGGGTTCCCGCCAGCGAAGGAGGAGGGCGGACACAGATGCGGACAAGTCAGGGTGTGTTGAAAGCGGGGGGGGGGGGGGGCACCCGGAGGAGGAGGAGGAGGTTTTCCTAGACCCCAGATGGTTTCCCGACTTCCCCTACCTTGGAAAGAGGTTGGCGGGGAAAATTTGAGGGGGGAGGAGGAAGATGGGGAAAAGATCATTTTGTTAGGCCCCTCGACCCAAAAGGCTTGGGAAATCAAGGCTCCATCATTACCAGATTTGTTGGGGATGTTCCTTTTCCTCCAACATAAATCCTCGCTTTTTAACCCATAAAAATTTGAAAACAGTTACTGGGGGGGCCCCCTCCTGGATCCCCGGTACAAAAAAAAAAACCCAGTTTTTTTCCTTCCACCCCCCCAAATAGAGAGTAAAATTTTCAGGGAAAATTTGGGGAACCCTTTCTGATTGATCAAATGGAGAATTTTGTTGCGTCTGCTTTCCCTTCCCCAAATGTCACGGTTGGTTAACAACATTTTAGCGACGTGAAAGCAGTAGGGGTGCCAAGTAGGGGTTGGGGGGCCAGCAGCCCGGGGAAGGGGGGAGAAACCTAAAGGGTGACCTCTGGCAATCTTTTTTTTTACCCCCCACCAAAAGCATGCAATGCAGGGCCCCATCCCAAAACACAGAGATCAGTTAAGAAACTTTGGGGCAGGGCCCACTTGGGTCTCAACACCCTGTTTTTGCATGTTTTTTCCGGACCCCCTTTTAAAATTCTGGGTATCCCAAAAAGGACGACACCCGAGCTGGCTCTCACGCCATGAGGGGTTGTCCTGCCCCCGCAGCCAGCCCTCATTTCTGAGCGGACCTTCGCACCGCTGGAGGAGTCTTTTCAAAACAAACGCATCCGGCTTTCCACAGATTTGTGGGGTCGTTTGACCCTTTATCAAGATGAATAGGAAAGGTTTTGAAAGATGTTGTTGGCCCCAATTGCCGGAAAGGGCACCCCATTAAATTTCCTTTTACTTTCACATTCCTTTTCAAAAAGAAATGGGTCCTTTGAAAATTTTTTTTTAAAAAGATAAATTTTTTACGCAATTTTTTTTTTCTCTTTTCCCCAAAAGGGTTTATTTTTCTGGGTTTTTTGTGAAGGGATGTAAAAGACAGAAGGGTTTTATGACAACAGTATTCCATTTTACTCACTTTATCTTTAGAAGTTTTCGCATTGTCAATGGTTTTTTTAAAGGGATGTTGCTGTGGAAAATCCAGCTAATTAAAATTTTGGTCCTTTGGAACAGAAATGTGGCTTTTTTTTGTGGCATTTTTCCCTCAAAAATTTTTTTAATAGTGGTGAGGAAAAACATATTTATAATTTTTTTTTTGGGCTGTAGCTGTGAGTTTCAAACTTAAACATTTGGGCCTTTGGAACGAAATGTGGTTTAAGTGGCATTTCTCCCTCAAATTTTTTTAAAAGGGCTAAGAAGTCATATTTATAATTTTTTTGGGGTCATGTAGCTGTGAGTACAGCAATGATCATGGGTTTCCCTTTTGGGAAAAGGGAAAAGGGGGGTTCTAAGTGGCATTTCTCTCTCACCCAATTTTTTTAACCCGTGGCTTTAGAAAATCCAAATTTTTTTAAATTTTTTGGGGCATTTCTGCTTTTTAAATGCAGCAATAAAAAAAAGGGGCTTATTATAAAAAAAATTTTTTTTGTTTTAACCCGACATTTGTTCTTTTACAATTGACCCCAAAATGGCTCAAGGGTCCCTGCTTTTTAAATTTTTTTGGGGGATTTTGCTGTGACATGCAGTATTTCTACAGGGTCCTATTCTAAAAAAAAGTTTTTTTTCTAACAGAATTTTTTTTCACAATTGGGGGCCCAAAATGGGCCCAAGGGGGCATGGTTTGAAATTTTTTGGGGGGGCCCCTTTTGGGTGTGACATGCGTATACCCCCCGGGCTATTCTAAAAAATGTTGTTTTACCCCACATTTGTTCTTACAATTTTTTCAAAAAAAAAAAGGGGGGGGGTTTGGGGGGGTCAAGGGTGATGGTTTCTGTAGAAAAAAGGAATAGGTAGAAAAACTTTTTAATGGACACAATTGCCCAAAATGACTTGTTTTTGCCCAAAATCTTTAACATAGCTTTTCAACCCTGTATTTAGACAAACCATTTTAAAACAATTTAAAAAAAGAAAACCAAAAAACATGGTGCGTTCCATTTCCCATTTTAAAAAATGTGTTTTCTAGATTTAAAGTACAAAAAAAATTTCATGTACCAAAAAAAGTGTTTTTAAAAAAATTTTCCCCCTGAATTGGACAAGGAAGGGGAAAGGAAAAACCCTTTTCCAGATGTAGGTTATTCAGAGGACATGGGGTTATGGAGCCGGACAGAGAACAAGTTCAGAGGGGCTATTTTTCCCCCAGCCGGGTTGGAGTAAAATGGGGGAAAAAAAAATGCCCAAAATAAAAGGGCACCCCGGGGGTTTTAACGGAGCGTTAACCACCCGTATTTTTCCCAAATGAAGCTCCCAAAAAGGGCCCCCACTCATTCGGGAGGGGCAAGCCCCTACCCAGGTAAATTTATGTGTACAGAGGAAGGGGAAGGGTTTTAACCCCTTCCGCTTTTTTTACACTCTGCTTTTAGCCACAGGGTTTTTGGTTTCTGGGGGCATCAGGGCATTTTAACCTGCGTGTTAATTTGATGACGGAAGCCAGCCCGGGGGTTTTTACCGCACCCACGTAACTCCGGCCCTGGGTCATTTCTGTGGAAAAAACAAGGGGTTTGTCCCAAAGTCCCCGTTTAAAAAAAATGGTGGTTTTAAAGACTCCTTTTTTTCCCGGGATTTTTAAATGTTGGGGGGGCATGCGGTTTGGGGCTCATGCTTTCGTTCCCGGACAGGGGTAATTTTAATGTCCAGTTCAAGTAACATGGGTGGTTCTTTAAATTTACTCCCTTTGGCACTTTTTAATTTGGGGTGATGCAGGTTTAAGGGGGTCGGGTGTGGTACAAGACAGGGATAGAAAAAAGGTCTGTGACTTTTTTTCTGTGATTTTAAAACCTAAGTGTGTTGCTAAGATGTAGCACGACCATTTGATTTTGTGGATGTTAATTTCAGCTTCTCCCCCTTGTTTGGGTGTAAAAATGAAGGGTTGTTGCTCTCCCATAGATTTTAAATGGTCATCGACATAATCGAGCTCACTACAAAAAAACCTTATTGATAGCGGCCGACTACGATCGTTTCCGTAGCCAACGCAATCCTAACACAATTTTGATTACATGTTAATTGGAAAAAGTGGGAAAAAAGTGACCTGGAGAAGGACTTGAAAAATCTGGGGACAGTAAACTAAACTGTAGCAGCCGTGTCAGGTAGCAGGCCAAGGCAAATAGGATTTAGTTGTATTAAAAGGGGCATGACACATATAAGGAATTATTCTCCCCTTTAAAGTCCTGTTTAAAACCCCCCAATGGGAATATTGTGTCAATTTTGGGGGCCCCTGCACTGAAGACATTTTTAGGTTGGCAGGTACAAAAAGGGGGGAAAAAAAAAATTAAAAAGGGTGGGGGGGGAGCAATACCCAGAAAAATTGCAAGATTAGGGTTATTTAGTTTGAGAAAAGACGGCTTTTGGAGGGATAAAATAAAAAATCTTTAAAATATTAAAGGTAATATACATAAAAAGGCCACTTTATTGGTACACCATGCTAGTAAGGGTTGGACCCCCCTTTTTTCCCTTCAAAACTGCCTCAAATTTTTCGTGGCATAGATTCCAAGGGTTGAACGATTTTCTCAATTTGGTACCCCGGGGCCCAAAAAAAGTGCCAAAAAAAATATTCCCCAACCTGACACCACCCCACCGCCTGAAAAGTGATACAAGGAGGATGGATCCCCTGCTTTCATGTTGATGACGCCAAAAAATTTGACCTACCCTCCGAATGTGCAGCAGAAATCGGAAAACATCAGGGGCCCGGGAACGTTTTTCCCAAACTTTTGCAATTTCGATGAGCTTGGGGAAATTGGAGCCCCAGTTTCCTGTTCCTGCTGAAGGGTGGCACCCCGTGTGGTCTTTGTGCATAGCCCCCTTGCCTCAAAATTCGCCTTTTGTGCGTTCAGAGATGTTTCTGCCTACCTTGGTTGTAAAGGGTGGTTATTGAGTCCTGTTGCCCTTTCTTCAGTCGAATTGCTGTTTCTCCTTTGACCCCTTGGCAATCAAAAAGGCATTTCCGCCCACAGGACTGCCGTCATGGTATTTTTTTTTTTTGGACCATTCTTGAAAACCTAGGATGGTTGTGCGTGGAAAATCCAGGAGATCAGCATTTTCTAAAAATACTCAGACCGCCTTTGGGACCAAAAACATGCCACGTTCAAAGGCACCAAATACCTTTCTTCCCCATACTGATGCTCGGTTTGACTGCAGGAGATTTTTTGCATGTCTACATGCCAAATGACTGAGTTGCCCCTCATGTGATTGGCGATTGAAAACAAGTGTTAACGAGCAGTTTGGGAAGGGTGTCCTAAAAAAAGGGCCGGGGGAGTGTGAGATCTCTCAAGATTTATTTATACCCCGACTATATCTGAAAGGGGGCAACCTTTAAACTTGAGGAAGAAAAATTTTCATAAAAAATAGAGAGGGGGTTTTTTACTGTTAGAGCAGTGAGACTGTGGAACTCTCTGCCAGAGGAACTTGTCATGGTGAATTCAATAACAGAGTTCAGAAAGGGTCTGGATGCATTTCTATAGTGTGATAATGTAACAAGTTATAGTGACCAGGATTCCTGAGAAGAGTTGTTGATCCAGGGATTTATTCTGATTGCCAGATTGGAGTCAAAGGAATTTTTTCCATAAAATGAGAACAATTGGCTTCTACCTCATGGGGGGTTTTGCCTTCCTCTGGATTAACACTTTAGCAAAATAGGCTAAACTGGATGGACGTATGTCTTTTTCAGCCTTACAAATATGTAACTATGTAACAATATGTGTGGTGCACCATGCTGGCTTACAGCCTATATGACGCCTTTACTATTCGATTGGGCGGGTTGTCCAACACACTTCAGGTGTCGAAAACAAAATACTGACACCCTCTGCTCCCCAGTATTTAAGAAAAAAGATAACACACTAGAAAAATATCAGATATGAGGTATTACTGTAGTTGGTAAAGTGCCCACTATATTTGTGTGTGCGATATCCCTTCTCGACAGTGTTACTTCTTGCATTATACCTGTGCTGTCACATCACTGCATTATACTTTTTTGTGTGTATTATTCCTGTACTAGGATATGATAGTGTACTTTATTTCTGTGACATCACTGTTTATATAATCCCTCTGCTCTATTATCAGTGATCAGATAACCCATGTACTGTAAGGGCTTGTCCCCACGGCACAGGTTTTCACCTGGGTTTTTCAAACGGTTTTCGGTTTTGAAAACTGCCTGTAAATCGTCTGACAAACTTTAAAACGGACCTCTATGGAAAACCCGCACAGCAGTCCCCACTGCATGGGTTTTCCGCCGGGCAAACCACGAAGAAAAGCCATCCCCCAGCGGCCGTGTGCACGGCCCGAAAAACAGTGAATTTCTGATCAGTATTTGCACTGTGCCGTGTGAACGGCCCCTAACATCACAATCACCCCATACTGATCATGAACAAATGGGTATGTCACACTCTTAGTAAAGGAGTATAAAACAGGATCAGTCGCTAGGGGTATGTTCGCATGGCATACATTTTGGGCATACTTTGGGGCATAATTGTGCTGCAATACGCCTGAAGTTCATCCCGCAAACATGGTAAATCATAGCACTCTTTGATAGGAGGCATGCTGGAACGCTGCTTAAAATACGCCAGTGTGTATGTCAAACAGCAGGCTTTAATGGTACACGCAGGTATGTGCCGCTATACACCATGTGAACATACACTAACCCTATTTCATACACAGCAGGTTCCGGCTGTTAATTACAGCTGACACCCCCCACTATCAACAGGGATTGGATATGGTTCCAATTCCTGCTGTTCAACCCTTTAGATGCCGTAGATATGACACGATCTCCTGGTACTAAATGGTGGTCATGGCAGCTGGAAGCCTAATAAAGTCTTCCGTAGCTGCCATGCTACTACTCCTATTACTTCCCGTGTAGAATTACGAGAAGTAATAGGAAGGCTATATATTACACCTGTCAGCACTATGTACTGTATATAATGCAGATAAGTGGAGAAGCAATTGTGCCCCCTCATAGGGGTCAAGTACTCTAGTAGATCTAGAAGTAGAAGTAAAAAAAAGTTTTACAAATAAAAAATAAAGCAATAAAAAAATTACACAAAACTGATATCACCCCTTCAGTAAAAGTCTGATTCATTAAAATATGACATTACTTATCCCATATGGTGAATACTGGAGAAGAAAAAAAATCCCATTGCCAAAATTGCTGATTTTTTTGGTCATGTCTATCTAAAAATTGGAATAATTACCAATAAAAATAACACTTCAGCCCCCCAAAAAAGAGCCTTTACTTAAGTCCAAAAATGGAAAAACAAAAAGTTATTGGTTGCAGAAAATGGATTATATGGTACTTTTGTGATGTCACTGTATGTTTCCTGTGCTGTGACACTACTATGTGTTATACCTGTTCATCGGAGAGATCAAATAATCATAACCTTTTCAGGTTCCGAAATTGCTACCAAATGTCTCACAGTGGTATAATTCCCCATTCAAAGTTATACAAAGTGTTCCTATCTGCAGTCATGGCCATGCTCTATCTCCCTGACACTTTTGTGCCGCAGGTGCGCTTGCACTGCGGTCCATGACCCGGACTGCCTGCTTTCCTCGAGCTCTGACCTCCTGTCCTACGAAGCAGTCACTGTCCCTGTTCCTGCTCTGACCTCTGTTTCGACTCAGCGCACACAAGTTCCCTAGGGCGAGGGTGCGCTGGCTCTCCAAGATTTAAAGGGCAGCAAGCCCATCCTGCCTTAGACTCCGCTCCCTCACATGGCTTATACCACCGCTTGTGCTGACAATGGTAATTTTATATGCCCTTGGGGTTTTATTTTCCCCACAGCTGCTCTACAAGTCCATCATCATATACTGGATACTTTATGATAGTGTCTTCTGCTGCTCCTGAAGTAGGACCTCTCCCCCCTCCTTTAGTAAATTCCTAATAGCAAATTACAGATCTGTTCTGGAATATTATCCTATTATTATGAAATCTAGAAATACTTCCCAAAGCCTTCTAGATAAGGCTTTCTTGATCACATAGGACAGGATCATCATTACGTAGTATGCCGTCCTGCTCAGATGTGTAGTATGTTTTTGTGAAAATGGCCAAAGTGTTACAGATGCAATTTTTATGTGGTCTATATGTCTATAGCTGAGTGAGACCTATGGACCTGTCTACACCTTCTACATGGCAAACATTCGGACGATAGTACTAATTGGGTATGATGCTCTGAAGGAAGCATTGGTGGACCGAAGCGATGCATTCAGTGAAAGGGGAGACATAGGATTAGGGGAGCTTTTTTCTAAGGATTTTGGTAAGCTAAAAATAACAATAACTGATAACTTTCTGTGATTTTAATGTTAATTATTCTATAATGCTGAGCACATTTCATACATTTCTAGCAATATCTGTAATCTTTGGCAAATGGAGAAGTCATTATTTAAAGTGTATAAATATAAGATAGAATACTACTGTTTTTCTCAATGGAAGTTTTCAGGAACGTAGGGGGCGGTACTTCACACTTTGGCTCATGCCATACATGCCCTGGGTAATCCTTGACTTTGTTTTATTTTTTTCTGTGTTCCTGCCTCTTACCTTCCTCCTCACCCAGGATTTTAAGTTCATGAGTTTCCAGGGACTGCCTAATCTCCCTAGAGTTATACACTCTGTTTTCTTCCAGATCTTTTTGTTGTCTCCTGACAACTTCTGGTTGCATTCCGATCTTGGGACCATCAGTCTTGTTCTTCTTATATCTATAACGGGCAGTCTCATTGTCATCTCAAATCTTTTTCCTCCTACCTATGATGAAAGGACCTGGGAACTGCTCTCTACATTATAGTTTCATACCCCTTCTTTTCTACAGGATGGTTTTGCATTTGTCCTGGATGGCATCCGTTATACCATGCACCATAAGCAGAACTAACTCTTTCATCCTTGAGTGTGTTTTTTCCACCGTTCTCTGTGGTGGCTTCTAGGCCATTGAGCCTCTGCTCTGCAGTTGTGTTAGGCAGCTAACTTGTCTTCTCCACTTGCCTTATTTTGTTACACAGGATGTGCTTTCACATATTTTGTTTGCTTGCAGTGTTCTGCAAGCATATGCCTTAAATACCAATCATTCTAGACTTTCTTGCTCCCTCCCCAGGGGAATGCTTTAGGACACCCCACTGTCTTCTTTCTGTCCCAATGATACAAACACAAAAAGAGAATTTTTGTTACATACCTGTAAAATTAATTTCTCAAAAAGTTTATGTTTTGTGTGCTTCAGCATCTGCTGGTCTTCAATGTATGGGTTCTACTTCTCAATACCCATTCATCCGCAGTGGTTTGTTATGACTTTCGTTTTTTCCTTTTGTTACCTTCTTTAACTCACTCTTACTGCTTTTGGATTAACTGATTAGCTCAGTATCTGCAGCTGGGATATCAGATGCTGGGAGAAGCCTTCACTTTTTATGCTTAGTGTTGCCTCCTAGTGATAAAAGCCTAAACCCACTGTCTTCTGTGGCTTTTATAGGTATTTAACAAAAATCCTTTTTTATTGACACGCTATAGTTAGAAACCATGTTTGACTTTACAGGGGTCATTGCAAGCAATGGTGAAAGATGGAAACTCCTTCGTCGATTTTCTTTGACAACCCTGAGAAATTTTGGAATGGGAAAGAGAAGTATTGAAGAGAGAATCCAAGAAGAAGCTCGGTGTCTCGCTGAGAAATTTATGAAGGACAAAGGTGGGTTGAGTTACATATACTTGTAAGGTGGGAGATTACTTTTGCCTCCCCATATAGATCAATGAGTGCATCCAACACTAATGAGCTCACCATTCATTTGAAATTTGCAGTCCTGCTGTGTAATAATATTTGCCATGGTCAATATTTTACCAGTGGATATATTATGTTGTATTACTAATGCAATGACTGACCACCACTTTCTATTTTCTATTAACAGATTCTCCAATTGACCCAATAAATATATTACGGCTATCTGTTTCCAATGTCATTTGCTCCGTTGTGTTTGGTGAAAGATTTGACTATGAAGACCGAAAATTCTTGACTCTTATGTCATATGTTCATGATTTGATTCTTCTATTCAACACCTGGTCAGGGCAGGTAAGTATTACAAAATGTCTAATATATTTATATGGTTCCCGCGTAATTGACATGAATTTATAAAGACTAGGGGCGACATGTCTGAAAATTGGCATCGCCACAGCATTTTTAATCAGTGTATACTGCTCCTGAAAGTACCATCCTTTCAAAAATCTGGCGTATGGTATATCTTACATAGTAAACTTAATGCACCTAAAAAGGAACATTGTGCAATCAAGGTGCATAGCGTATCATTGCTGTTGTATGTAATGCGCCTATCGAGGTGCATTGAGTAATGGAGGCGCATAACGTATCATTACTAGTGTATATAGACACATTGCGTTATGGAGGCACACAACGTATCATTGCTACTATATTAATGTGCCTTTTTAGGCGCATTACAATTTGTCATGCCCATAATATAATGCGCCTAATTCTGGTATATTACAGTTCATTTATATTGAGAATATCATGTCAAAGGATTTTTGGGTGCACAATACACCAAAACTATGGCACACCCTAAAGAATTTTGCTATGTTTGAAATCAGGGTTGGGTGGTAAACTGCCTGATCAGTCATAACATTAAAACCACTGAGAGGCAAAGCAAATAATGTGTGTGGGGGTGTTCCAGGGATCTAGAAGAGTTTAACTTGACTGTGATATCACAGAATCTTTATGAGACAGTAAGTAAACAGTCCATTCCTGAAGTCAATGTTTTGGAAGCAGAAAAAAATAGGCAATGCAAGTATCTCTGATAAGACCTAAGTTGTGATGGCTAGATGAGTCAGAGCATCTGTAAAGTGGTCCAAAGACGAGATCGTTCCAAAGATCTCGTCCAAAAAAGCGCACGGACCATGGGATCTCCATCAGACAATTGGGAAAATCAAGAAAGGATGTCCTACAAATACTTTTAAAAATCACTAAAAACATTGGTTGCCAGAGGTATTAATATGGTCATTATTCCAGACTGTCCCATCACAGCCGTTTTCCACTCCTTCCCTAAACTCCAGAAACCAGGGTTTCCATCTATATTACTTCCCATAGTAGCGGTTATTGGGTCTGTAAATGAAAGTACAGCAGCTTGTATCAGGGCTAGGCAGCATTTAACCTGCAGGGAGCAACAGTCTGCAGCAGCTGATTTGCGACCCCACCCTGAAAGACGTTCTGTTAGTAGCTCTTTGAGTGACAGAGTTCCAGCCACTCTGGACAGGGGGCATGCAGCTCAGGCCAATGGGAGGGCCCGGAGACCACTCCAATTAGCTATAGTGGTGGGATCCAGGCACCACATATAAACTTCCTGCAGGCTGAGTGTAGTGCCTGTGATATTCTCCTGGCTGCCTTATTTACCTGAGCTTGTTGTTTGTTTGCCTATTTTGTGTACCTGACCTCCGCTTGTTTACTGACCTCGGCTTTCTCTCTGATTTTGTACCTCACTATCGATCGTGTTTTTGACCCCTAGCTCATTTACTGGTTTCTCTCTCCGGTTCTGATTATTGGCCTGTCGTTACTGATCTGTTATCGACCCGGACTGTCTGACACTTCTTCCTCCTGATGGCCCCAGCACTTTAGCAATGCAGGGAATGTCGACCAATTGGTGTCTGTCGCCTAGAACAGCACGACAAGTAGGCACGGACAGTGGACTGGGTTCCAGTTAGGGCTCATTGTATCTCCCTTGACGTGACAAGTTTGGTTGTATAGTTTTCTGCAGCCTCTAATTCCTGGTTTTCTGAGTGATACCACAGATGTCCTTAGACATTTTGGTAACTTTAAAAGGAATTCCAGATTATCTTGGATTACAGCGGTTGTTCAATCGCTTTATGCTATTATTCCCAATGATTAAACCATTAGGTCCCTAATATGGATTTTGGACACATTCAGTGATTACTATTCTATATTAAAAGAATTTCTGTTAAATTTCTCATATTTTTTACTCACATATAATTTTTATGTTTGAAAGTAATTTTATTTACAACTTACAGGCGCTCCAATAGGCACAAAGTTCTTCCTATCCTTTGCACATATATACATGGCTTGGTGGAAACATTTTTATTTAATTGAGCTTTCGAATATCTATGGTGTGTACATAGTTTGGTAAGGTCCTAACATATAACACCTCCTCAAAATTGAAGTGAGTAATGAGGCGGCTATACCAGACATGTACAGCCATTTACAACATAACAATTAGAAACTTAAAATCTATGTTTAAAATTGAAACACATTCTATTGAATTTCTTAATTTGTAATTGTCCCATGATGAAACCAGAGGTTGTCACTTGTTCATTTCGGAAGGAAACAGCTGGAAATTCCATCCTCCATGCTAAATCCTGTTATCCATCCCACACCATAAAACATTTTCCAGTAGGGTAGATGTTAAGAGCCTGTTGTAATTGTTATCTGAAATGGTCTTTAATAGTGTTGAGCGATTGCGTTGGCCATCGACATCGGTCGATGGTCGATAGTCGACCATCATCGACAAGATAGTCGATAGTGAGCAGTCGATTATGAGCGATGACCACTAAAGTTTTATGGGAGAGCAACAACACCTTCATTCTTACACCCCAACAGGGCTGGAGAAGCGGGAAATTTAAACTTTCCACAACAGTCAAAATGGATACGTGCTACATCTTAGGCAACACACTTAGGTGATAAAAGCCACAGAAAAAAAAACACAAACATTCACTATCCCTGTCTTGTACCACAGCATGACCCTTTAAAACCTGCATCCCCCACAAATTAAAAAGTCCCAGAGGCAGTATGATTTGAACCATCGTCTTACTTAAAACTGGACATTGAATATCCCTGTCCGGGAAACGCAGCATGAGCCCCAAACCTGCATGACCCCAGTTTTAAAAAAGTGCCGGAAAAAGGAGTCTTTCAACCACCATTTTAGTTGAACTGGACATTGACAAATACCTGTTCTGGGCCACGAAAGAGCCCAAACCTGCAGCCCCCCAGATTAAAAGTGCCGAAAAAGGAGTCTTTCAACCCACCATTTTGTTGAACTGGACATTGACTATATCTGTCCTGTACCGCAGAATGACCATTAAACCTGTCTAACCCACAGATTCAAAAGTGCCGGGAAAAGGAGTCTTTTAACCACTATTTTAGTTTCACTGGACATTGACTATACCTGTCCTGGGCCACAGCATGAGCCCCAAACCTGCATGACCCCCAGATTCAAAAGTGCTGGAAAAAGGGAGTCTTTCAACCACCATTTTAGTTTCATGGACATTGACTATACCTGTCCTGGGCCACAGTATGATCCCCAAACCTGCATGACCCCCACTTTAAAAAGTGCTGGAAAAAGGAGTCTTTTCAACCACATTTTAGTTTCACTGGACATTGACTAAAACTGTCCTGGGCAACAGCATGAGCCCCAAACCTGCATGACCCCAGATTCAAAAGTGCTGGAAAAAGGAGTCTTTCAACCACCATTTTAGTTTCACTGGACATTGACTATACCTGTCCTGGGCCACAGCATGAGCCCCAAACCTGCATGACCCCCACATTTAAAAAGTGCTGGAAAAAGGAGTCTTTCAACCACCATTTTAGTTTCACTGGACATTGACTATATCTGTCCTGGGCCACAGCATGAGCCCCAAACCTGCATGACCCCCACATTTAAAAAGTGCCGGAAAATGGAGTCTTTCAACCACCATTTTAGTTTCACTGGACATTGACTATACCTGTCCTGGGCCACAGCATGAGCCCCAAACCTGCATGACCCCACACTTTAAAAAGTGCCGGAAAAAGGAGTCTTTAAAACCACATTTTAGTTTCACTGGACATTGACTATACCTGTCCTGGGCCACAGCATGACCCAGGGCCGGATTTTCAGTTGGTGCGGTTGAAAGGCCCAGGCTGGCCTCCGTCATCTATTAACACGCAGGTTAAAATGCCCTGATGACGCGAGCAACGAAAAACTGTCGTGCTGAAGCAGAGTGGGGGAAGCGGAAGTGTGAGAAACTCCAGCCTTCCTCTGTACACAGTCAATACCTGGGTAGCGCTTGCCCCTCCGTATGAGTGTGGACCAATTGAGCTTCACTTGGAAATACTGGTGGTTAACGCTCCTGTTACACCCACATTTAAAAAGTGCCGGAAAAAGGAGTCTTTAAACCCACCATTTTGGGTTTCACTGGCATATTACGGTCCCTGTCCTCGGTAGCGCTTGCCCCTCCGTATGAGTGTGGACCAATTGAACTTCACTTGGAAATACTGGTGGTTAACGCTCCTGTTCCACCCAGGTGCCCTTTTTCTTGGCATTTTTTTTCTTATTTTACTCAACGTGCTGGAGGAAATTGTCTCTGTATTTTGTTCTCTGTCCGTGCTCCATACTCCATGTCCTCGGGAAAAAAACCCTACATCTGGTCAAGTTTTCCTGTACCTCCCTTGTACAATTCAGAGGAATTTTTTTACCAGCTATTTTGTACATGCAAGTTTTTTAGTAGTTTAATTCTAGAAAACACATTTTTAAAATAGGAATGAATCCCACCATGTCTTTGTTTCTCTTTTTTAATTGAATTAAATGGGTTGTCTCCATACAGGGATTGATAGCTATGTTAAAGATCTTGCAAAAACAAGTCATTTTTCAATATGTGTCCATTAACAGTGTCCTACCTATTCCTGTTTCTGACAGCACCCTCAACCTTGAGCACTCTTGACAATTGTAAAGAACAAATGTCTGTTAGAAACAAACATTTTTTTATAATAGGACCTGTATTATAGCTGCATTTCAAAGCAAAATGCCCCCAAAAATTCAAAGCATGCCCCTTGAGCCACATTGGACAATTGTGAAGAACAAATGTCTGGTAGAAACACTTTTTTGTTCTAATAGGCCCTGTAGTTTTGCTGCATTTCAAAGCAGCATGCCCCCAAAAATTTTTAAAAATGACTTCTCAGCCACTGTTAAAAATTGTGAGAGAGAAATCCCACTTAGAACCCACATTTCTGTTCCAAGGACCATGATCATTGCTGTATCTCACAGCTACATGACCCAAAAAATTATAAATATGACTTCTTAGCCACTATTAAAAATTGTGAGGGAGAAATCCCACTTAGAAGCCACATTTCGTTCCAAATGGACCATGATTATTGCTGTATCTCACAGCTACATGACCCCAAAAAATTATAAATATGACTTCTCAGCCACTATTAAAAATTGTGAGGGAGAAATGCCACTTAAAAGCCACATTTCTGTTCCAAAGGACCATAATTATAGCTGTATCTCACAGAAACATGACCTCAAAACCATTGACAAACTTCTAAAGATAAAGTGAGTAAATGGTTTACGGTGTTGTCATGAAACCTTGCTGTCTTTTACAGTCTCCTCACAGCAAAACCAGCAAAATGAACTGTTGGGAATAGAGAAAAAACAGTGCAGTAAGAAATTATCATTTTAAAAAAATTTTTCAAGAGGCCATTTCTGTTTGAAGAGGAATGTGAAGTAGACCGGCAACTAATCGGTGACCTCGGCAATTGGGGCCAAAACATCATCAGAGATCCATGCCTGATTCATCTTGATGAAAGTCAAACGATCCACATTATCTGTGGAAAGCCGGATGCGTTTGTCTGTAATGACTCCTCCAGCTGTGCTGAAGGACCGCAAAGAGATGACGCTGGATGCTGGGCAGGACAAACCCTCTTTGGCGTGATGAGCCAGCTTGGGCCATTCGTCCATTTTGGATACCCAGAAGTCTTTTGGGTCCGGAACACATACAAAAACATCGGTGTTGAGCCGCAGATAGTCGTGCACCATGATTTTTAAGTTTGGACTCTGTGTGTTGGATGTGTGCCCTGCATTGCATGCGTTGGTGAGGGGGGTTTAAACAAAGATTGCCAGAGGTACCCATTAGGCTTCTGCCACCTTGCCTTTCTGCTGCCTCTACGCCTTCTTGGCACTCTAGTGTTGTCTCGTCGGTGATGTTGTTCCACAGTGACTTTTGGGGAACGTGAAGCAGGCGCAACACTGTCTCCAGTTGATCAATCAGCAAGGTCTCCATTTCCTGCATTTTACTCTCTATTTGGGTGGGTGGAAGGAAAGTGCTGAGTTTTGTTTTGTACCGGGGATCCAGGAGGGTGGCCACCCGGTAACTGTTGTTCATTTTGATGGCCTTAATGCGAGGATCATGTTGGAGGAAATGGAGCATCCAAGCACTCATGTGAGAGATGGAGCCTTGATTTCCCATGCCTCTGGGTCGAGGGGCACTAGCAAACTGATCTTCATCTTCCTCCCCCGCCTCAAATTCGCGCCAAACCTCTTTCCAAGGCAGGGACGTCGGTAACATCGGTGTCTAGGAATACCTCCCCCTCCTCCTCCACTGCCTCCGGCACAGCTTCAAAACAGCCCTGGACTTGCCCGAGATGATGCACCCTGAGAGCTGATGCGCCACCTTGCACTAGCTCTGGACCCCGAACCACTGCCTAATGAAGACCGATGAAATTGTGAAACTGTCGGGCCTTTGGATTTGACGGAGAGAAAGGCTCCATGTCCGCATCTGTGTCCGTCTCCTCCTCCGTCGCTGGTGGGACCTGTTGCTTCAGAGTGTCCAACGATCGTTCCAGAACTAAGATCACCACAATGCTCATGCTGAAAAGGGCATTGTCCGCTCTGACCATATTGGTGGCTTCTTCAAAACTGGCAAGGATGGTGCAGAGCTCTTTTTACCTGCCTCCACTCTCGGTGGCTCAACACCCGAGGTCCGCACCGCTGCTTGTCAGGCCAGTGGTCACTTCGTACTGCTAATGGCATTGCGCTGCTGCCACAATCGCTGGAGCATGTGGAGGGTGGAATTCCAGGGTTGCCACGTCAACATGAGACGGTTGACGGGGAGGCCGAGCTGACGCTGCAACGCAGCCAGGCGGGACGAAAGCAGGGTGCGAAAAGGCGGAAGTGCGAACTTAGACTTCGAGCTTCCTCAGCAGGCAGTCCAGACCCGGGTAGCTCTTTAGAAATTTTCTGGACGACAAGGTTCATGGCATGTGTCAGGCAAGGGATGTGCTCCAGCCACCGATCGTAAGGGCGGCCAGCAGATTTCACCCCGTTATCGGACCCACCTTGCCCGGCACAAGGTTCTTGGCACCCAGCCCGCGCCACGGTCTCGTTGCGGAGAGCCGTCCACAGCTCCTGACCTGTGTGTGGACAGTCTCCAAGACAGATTAATTTCAACACGGCCTGGTATCTAAGGGCACGTGAAGCAACCACAGGACCATGGGGGAAAGAACCCTCCACCATCCCTGCTGGCTGCTAGACAGGCCGCTGTACGGCATGCAGGTCATCAAACTGGCGGAATGAGAAGGGGTAGGATGGGTCTCTGGTGGTGCTGGTGGTACTCGGGCGACGGTGGAGGCTGAAGCGGAGGCTGATCCCCCGATCAGCCTCTGAGAGACATGAGCAGCTGAGGAACGCTTAGTGGTGGCGGAGGAGGAGGAGGCTGAGACAGAGGGTGTGACAGTGGTTGGAGGCCCGGCGTCGGTCTGACCTTTTTTGGCCAAGTGTTGCCTCCATTTCAACTCATGCATTCGCTGCATGTGACTAGACACCTAAGGTTCTTGCCTCTACTTATGCGTTTACGGCATAGGCGGCATATGGCATCGCTGGGTGAATCAGAGGCTTGGTCAAAGAATGCCCAGGCTTGAGCGGTCCTGGACCTTTTGACGGCGATAAGCGAGGGGGCGGGGTTTGCGCTGACCGTGGCTGGCCCGAATCATATCAGCGGGGCTTCTGCGACCGCCCTCTCCCTTTTTGAGGCGGAACCCGTACTGACACTACCCCATTCTTCCTCCTCGTTCCAGTGATGAAGCGCTCGCAAGCAAATTCTGCTGAAAAGACCACGTTGGATCCGCAATGTCGTCATCATTTATCATCAACACAGGTGACTTCGTCGTCCTTACATTCAGCATCCAGGAGCTGCGGGCTACAAGCACGAGGGACGACAGGGCGTTGCCCACCCCCGCGATATTTGCCGATTTACCGGCTTCCTTCTCCTCCTCTGATGGCAAACAGTAACTGGGCGTCAGAACAAGAGGAAAATCATCCTCTTTGGCCTCTTGTCTTTTAACATGCCTTCTGACCCCCAACCGCATTTTGTCATCAAAGAGGTCTTCAGAAAAAAGGATTATCCACAGTGGTGGGTACACGAGTTGACATTTGGGCCGCTTCATGTTGGACGGATGCTGGTGATGCTTGATGACGACATTTGTGGCCGTGACTGGGAGACTAGGAGGTAAGGGCTCTGGAGCAGGTTGCATTAACCAATGAAGGAAGATTGGCGACGCTATTCGTTACTGAGATTCACAGGGCCCTGACCCAGCGATGACAGGCCTGACGGTCCTGCAACTGACGATCCGCTGGCATGCGTGTTGTCGCCAGCACTGGAAGGAGCACCATCTCTTGTACCCCTTTCCTCCATGTCCTACCCCCCTCTTTGCTCGCTTACACCTGAATTTCGCTCCATGTTGAGAAAAATAAAAATTTGAGAAGGTTATGGAAGAGTTTTGGAAAGTCTCTTATTAAAAGACGGCAAATCACAGCTATTCTCAAATCCCTCAAATCAAAACAAAATTGCTGGATTCAAATATAACTGCAAAGTAGATCTATCAATAAAGCTGGCCTGCGGCAAAGTGAAAAAACACGTATCTGAAATGTATTCGGATAATACAAAAGGGATTTTTGGCACCTATCAATTCATCTGTGGTGACTATCAAATTGCTGTATTCAAATTTAAGTGCAAGGTGGATATATCAACAAAGGTGGAATGGGCAAAATGAAAATGAACACCTATCTGAAATGTATACTGATAATAAAAGTGGAGTTTTGCACCTAACAAAGAGACTGCAGTTACTAGAAAATGTGTATCCTATAAGTTCAGGCTGCCCAATTATCCAGGAAAAATTTCAATAGAAAAACTGTTAATAATTAAAACTATTGCAGTGCAATGTCTACACTAATCTTTGGGGAACTTTATCCCGTATTCTTTATAGAGCTTGTCTATTCGTATAATACAAGATATTTTTGGCACCTTTCAATTCACCTGTGGTGACTATAAAATTGCTGGATTCAAATTTAAGTGCAAGGTGGATATATCAACAAAGGGGGGAATGGCAAAATTGAAAATGAACACCTATCTGAAATGTATACTGATAATAAAAGTGGAGTTTTGCACCTAACAAAGAGACCTGCAGTTACTAGAAAAGATGTGTATCCTAAGTTCAGGCTGCCCAATATCCAGGAAATATTTCAATAGAAAATGTTAATAATAAAGCTATTGCAGTGCAATGTCTACACTAAGTCTTGGTGAACTTTATCCAGTATTCTTTATAGAGCTTGTCTGTGTTCGCCCGCGGGGGCCCCCCCGTTGCTCCCCCCCGTGACTTTACAGCGGTAGATGCTCCTTTAAAATTCTCTACCTAACGATATAAAATCTTCCAATCTCTAATCTAACTAAATTGTAGGGATCACAGCTAATAGTTGGGGTTTTTCTCTGTGAAGAAATATAATAATTTCGCTGAGCTGTTTGGACACAAGCAGAGCGCACGTCCTTCTGCTCTGAGATGCTGAGAGACACTGAGGCTGAACAGGAAACGCTGTTCTATGTAAAACGAGGTCATGTGATTTTTCCAGCCAATCGCAACCATACACATCCCAGTCATGACGTCGCACACACATCTCACCCTGCTCTATTCTGTAAGCTGATTTGCTGGCCGCCAAAATGACAGGAAGCGCCGAAAATGGCGCGATCTTCATAGATGATGCACAGATTTTAACCTAAATTATCGCATGATCTAAAAAATCCGATCACCATAAAAACTGTGCCGATTTCAACTTTATGGATAATAATCGCTCAACACTAGTCTTTAAATAGAGCTAGAAAGATTGCACACTAATTGTAACACACTAATTTTATGCGAGGATATTCCTATAAATAAGGTTGCCAAAAAAATCTAATAATAATCCTATAACTTTTGTAACTACTTACAGTTTGGAATACATTAAAGTTACTAGTATAATTAAAGAATATCTACCTTTACTCTCTTCTGATCCAGCTATACAGAAGGCTCTTTCATCCATAGTCCGATGTGTTGCTCGTCATGCTAGAAATACTTAGACAACACTTATCTCCGAGTCTTTTTCAGAGTAATAGTAATACCTAAAGAGGGACACTTACAACTAACTAAAATGGGCTCTTATACCTACCTAAAAAGGGACACCTATACCTACATAAAGAGGGGCACTTATGCCTACCTAAAGAGGGACACTTATACCTACCTACCTAATTAGGGGCATTTATACCTACCTAAAGAGGGTCACTTATATCTACCTAAAGAGGAGCACTTGTACCTACTTACCTAAAGAGGGGCATTTATACCTACCTATCTACCTAAAGAAGGGCACTTTTACCTAACTAAAAAGGGGCACTTATACCTATCTAAAGATAGACCCGGGATGTTTAGGACCCTAGCAATTCCACTGGGCAACCTTGTCTTATATCAGAAATGTTTGCAGTCTTGGTACAGTATTGGAACAGGAGAGCTTAAGAGAAATAGGGGACTTAGAGTAGCCACATGGCTGTCTATATAGGAAGCCTGCAGTCAGGCCACACTGTGTGCTGCCCTGACTGTTGCCTGTGTCATACTGACACAGAAGGTAATGAATTAGCATACATGAATATGCTAATACATTACTAAGTGTAAAAAAAGTGTTCAACAGTTATCCCTTAAAGGGATAAAAAAAAAAGTGGAAAAAAAAACTTAAGAAAGTGTGGAAAAATAAATAACATAAATAATTAAATAAAAATGCATATTTAATAAAAAAAGTTATTGTGCATATATTAAAACAAAACAATATCAAACCCTATACATATTAAGTATCCTGAAATTTTGAAGTGTATAATGTACTTATATGTGAATCATAACCAAAAAAAGAATATTAAATAGTTGACCCACCATGCTGTTTCCCAGGGCCACAGCCAGTTTCTGGCTCCAACTTCTGTCCAGGCTGGAGATGGTTCTACAGCAATGATTGACATATCAGCGCTGATGTTCCCAGATGAGTCTTTTAGAAGTAGTGCACAAGATTACAGAGCTATACAGGGTTACTGTTTATCACTAAGTAATGTGAACATCTTGCAGATAAGAAACAAAGCAGGGAGTGATGTCACCATCCTGACTAGAGATGGGCGAATCGATTCTAATGAAGTGGAATT
Source organism: Phyllomedusa bahiana (assembly GCA_025379985.1). NCBI lineage: Eukaryota > Metazoa > Chordata > Amphibia > Anura > Hylidae > Phyllomedusa > Phyllomedusa bahiana. The sequence continues at coordinate 12,519 of JAODAL010042473.1, read as the reverse complement.
CATTTAAAACTTTAGAAAAACTTCGGTTCTGCACGAAGCCAAAGATTAGGGTGATTCGCGGGAACGAAGTATGTTTTTAATTGCTAAAATGGCCGCAAGCACATGGCGTTACTTGGAGCAGAGAACTCTGGGAGGAAGAAAGGAGGAACCTCAATGACATGTGCAGACATGAAGCCAATCAGAAACCGGCAGGATTCTGTGACGTCACAGCAATATATGGCACCCGCACTACCACATTCCTCTCGTTGTGTCCTGGCATAGCGTCTCTGCTGCTGAGCCTGCTCTTACACAGATCTCATTATACAGCTTTACTTAGCGATTGGGGAGGGGGAAAAAGACCATTACAAGTCTGTTACTTGCTCACTCACTCAGTGTTCTGTATCTGCTGCTACACAGATCTCATTATACAACTTTATTCAGCGAGTGTGGAGGGGGAAAAAGACCACTATATGTCTGTTACTTTCTCACTCAGCGTTCTGGATCCCTTTGCTATATACAAGTCATCCTGAAAGAAGCTGCTTTTATCAGAGACTGGGGTTCAGTTGCCTAAATTTAATGCCACCCGCGTTGTCATTTTGTTTAGTTTGTGGGGTATTCTCCCAGGGTGTCCAGGGTGGGTGTAATTCTGCCCCATATACATTGCAATCTCACTTGTTGTATTATATGGGAATTTCAGTTTCTAAAAATCCACTCAATCCTGATAGTGTTGTATTGTGAGTGAAATAGAATGCTTGTTTCTGTCCGCCACCATTTAAATCTCACCTGTTGTATAATTGGGGACTTTCAGATTCAAGTAATCCACTCAATCCTGTGTTACTGTTGTATTGGGAATGAAATACAGACCGCTTTTTTGTCTGCCATTGTTTAAAATTCTCCTGTTGTATTAGGGAATTTCAGATTAAAGTATTCCATTCAATCCTGTGTTACTGTTGTATTGGGATTGAAATACAGACCGTTTTTTTTGTCCACCATTATTTAAAATTCTCCTGTTGTATTAGGGAATTTCAGATACAAGTAATCCACTCAGTCCTGTGTTACTGTTGTATTGAGATTGAAATACAGACCGATTTCGTGTCTGCCAATTTTTAAATTTCTCCTGCTGTATTATTAGGGAATTTCAGATTCTGGAAATCCTCTATCCTGTTAGTGTTTTACTTGGAGTGAAATACAGGGTGTGTATTTATCATATACAGACATCTTCATTAAACAGAGTCTGTAAATTTTTGATCAGACAGTGTGTCACACAGACAGGTGGCAGGCTCTTCACATGCAAGTGGCAGTGGGACAAACATTCCTGGAGGAGGCACAGGTCTCAGCACAGTAAGGGGACGTCACAGCAGGGGTCACTCGGTGAGGCCAGAACTGCTGGTGTCATCTAGTGGCTGTGTGTTAACCACCAACCCAAGGGTTCTTGATTGGTTGACAAGGTCATCCTCTTCCTCCCAGATGACATCTGACAACCCCAGCCAAGAGTCGGTAGGAACGTCAGACAACTCTTAGTTGGCAAGGCCCGGGAGCGGGTCAGCGGCCCTAACTTGTCCTCAACCCGCCTCTGTCCCGTTCGGTTCCCTCAGACAGAGATCTACTATATGGTCTGGGCTCACCGCCACTATGCAAGGAGGACGAACTATTTGAGGACAGTCAGCAGCTACTTGGCAGCAAAGAGGTGGGGCAGACATCCGTTTCTTCTTGCAGTAGGCGGGAAAGTACTGATGTGGAGAGTTCGCATGGGAGGATATGTTGCAAGCAGTCAGGCTCTGCATACTGAGAACGTTGAGGAGAATAGCAGTTATGGGGCAAACAAAACTCGATGACGATGTAGCCGATTGCACTTGGGAGCCGGGTGAAGCAAGGGCTTCATCATCATTGTCGGGAGAAGAGGGTGTCAGCTTGCGCGTAAGGGAGCGGCGCAGCCAGCAGGTCTGTAGTAGAGCCGCGAGTAAGCAGGGTGGCAGCAGTGCGAGGTAGGGAGCCAAATGGCCACGGGGTAGAAAACCCGCTTCGCAGGTCAAAGAAAGTAGCGGCACAAGGGCTCAGCAAGGCAGCGGCATTAGCTGTCACTCAGTGCGGAGCATTGGCGGTTAAATCCCCTACTCGGCGGTGTGGCAGTTTTTTGCTAAGACACCAGAGGAACATGTGTATATGGAGAATCTGTGGGCAGAAAGTGAAGCATGGCCAGGTAGCTAACGTTGGCACCACGGCCCTGCGTCGACACATGCAGCGTCAACATCCAGTGGCCTGGGAGAAACATGTCTCAGATGTGATGATCCATCCTGCCGCTGCAGCAACATTAGCAGCAGCGCCAGTGGCACGCACGCCATTGCAGCCAGTCAAGGCTCCTCCACCTCTGCGAAGGGAGCTGTTTGTCTTTGCCATCATCTCCTGGTCCAGATGCTCCTGCACCTCGCCACTCATGGCGCCAGCAGTCTTTCAATTAGGCGATTGCAAAGAGACAACAGTATGTGTCCAACCATCCTAAGGTGCAGAAGCTGACCGTGCTCCTGTCAAAGTTGTTGATATTGAAGTCCCTCCCTTTCCAAGTGGTGGACTCTGCACCATTAAGAGAACTATTGACTTGTGCGGAGAATTCCAAGACGTAATTTCTTTTGCCAATAGGCAATACGAGGACTTCACACATATGAAGAACAGAAGGTGGGCCAGTCCTTGAGCCTATCCGTTTCTTCCAAGGTGCACGGCAGTGCGTACTTGTGGAGCTGTAACTATGGTCAGGGCCAGTACATGTCCTTAACGGCCCACTGGGTGAATATGCTTCCAGCCCAGCCACACCAACAACTTGGACAGGAGACGCTGCTTTCCCCTCCACGTTGTCAAACTGCTGCTCCTGTGCCAAAGTCCGCCTCCTCCTCCACCACCAACTCAGCCTCCACAAGCCTAAGTGCTGCTCCATTATACCACATGTGCAGGGCACAGCGGTGTCACGCAGTTCTACACCTGTTTTGCCTGGGCAAACGAAGTCATACAGGGGAGGAACACCATGCAGCAAGAAATCGATGTGTGGCTTTCTCCGCGCCAACTGCAAATTGGAACCATGGTGACGGACAATGGGAGGAACATGGTGTCCGTGCTGCACCGAGGAGGGATGGTCCATGCGCCCTGCATGGTGCATGCGAGATACCTGCCGTTTGCTGAGGCCGTTTGAGGAGACCACGTTATTTATCAGTCGCCAGGACTACGAGATGAATAACGTCATTCCACTGCTTCATGTCCTGGAACAGATGTTGCAAAATCTGTCTGGACAGGGGACTGGAGACGTGGCGACTACATCTCGCAGCCACAGGAGTCCAGTAGGGGCTGAACTGGAGGAGGAGTAGGAGGAGGAGGACATTGGAGCAGAAGCATTGTCTGGTGAAATGAGGGGATTTTCTACCCAGGTGACAGCAGAGGAGGAGCAGGAGTACGACGAGGCAGATGACCCCCAAGCACCGTGGTAGTATACAGTGGAGATGGAGGCAGGGCGTCCCTCAGAATTACTTGCACAGATGGCCCGCAGCATGCTGATTTGCCCGGCTAGTGACAGCCGAATAGTCACCATCTGGCAGAGGGATGACTTCTGGTTCTCCACCCTATTGGACCCTCGCTACCGGTCCAAAATGGGAGCCCTTTTCCCAGCTGCCAAGAGGGAGGAGAAATCCTGTGTAGTCAGTTGGCCACTGCCTATGTGCGCCATTGTCCATTCTCTGTCAGGTCGCTCACATACCACTGCCACGGCTGCTATGAGGAGGTGGTGGGGGGGCTAGGAGCAGTAGCAGCTTCATCAGCAGCAGCCTAAGTCTGGAGTCGTTGATGAGCAGTTTCCTTCACCCGCCTAGTGAGGAGAGTACTCAGCAGCCGCAGGACCTGGAGCAGACCCAAAACTAGCAGGTGGTGGCCTACTTGGACAGCATTCTGCAACCCCAGTTAGAAGATCCGCTGGACTACTGGGCAGCCAAACTGGATGTGTGACCGCAACTTGCCGAGTTTGCAATGGAGAAGCTGTCCTGCCCGGCCAGTAGTGTGGCATCAGAGTGGGTGTTCAGTGTGGCGGGGGCAATCGTTACGCCAAGGAGAACCCGCTTGTCCACCAGAAATGTGGAGAGACTGACCATTGTCAAGATGGATCAGGTGTGGATCAGCCCGGATTTCCACAAACCAATGCCTTATGCATCAGATTAGATCAGCCATGACTAGTGATGAGCGATTGTGTCAACTATCGTTATCGATTCCATAGTCGATATCAGCAATTTCCGATAGTCGATAACAGATTATCGCCGATGACCATTAAAGTCTATGGGAGAGGAACAACACCTTCATTCTTACACCCAAACAGGGCTGGAGAAGCTGGAATTAACATCCACAACAGCAAACTGGATACGTGCTACATCTTAGGCAAGACAATTAGGTTATAAAAGTCACAGAAAAAAAGTCACAGACCATTCACTATCCCTGTCTTGTACCACAGCATGACCCTTAAACCTGTATGACCCACAAACTAAAAAGTTCCAGAAGGCGGTATTATTTGAACCATCATTTTACTTGAACTGGACATTTACTATCCCTGTCCTGGACCGCAGCATGACCCTTAAACCTGCATGACCCACAGATTAAAAAGTGCTGGAAAAAGGAGTCTTTGAACCACCATTTTAGTTGAACTGGACATTGACTATATCTGTCCTGGACCGCAGTATGACCATTAAACCTGTCTGACCCACAGATTAAAAAGTGCCAGAAAAAGGAGTCTTTGAAACACCAATTTAGTTGAACTGGACATTGACTATATCTGTCCTGGACCGCAGCATGACCCTTAAACCTGTCTGACCAACAGATTAAAAAGTGCCGAAAAAGGGAGTCTTTGAAACACCATTTTAGTTGAACTGGACATTGACTATATCTGTCCTGGACCATATTATGACCATTAAACCTGTCTGACCCACAGATTAAAAAGTGCTGGAAAAAGGAGTCTTTCAACTGCCATTTTAGTTGAACTGGACATTAACTATACATGTCCTTTACCACAGCATGACCCAAAAACCGGCACAGGTGCCCTTATGGACCATCAGCATAAAATTTCTCAATAAGAAATAAACTATATTAAAAACAACTCGTTTTCCATTACTGCTGCTGCTAGAGCTACTTGCCATTCTACTGGTGACATTGTTCCACCATGACATTAGAATGTGAAGCAAACGAAACAGATGTCCCCAGTAGGTCAACGAGGCCTGTCTGAAAATCCTGCATTCAGGAAATTACTGATCAAGGCAGGTGAGGCTGTAAACGTGGATCACGCAGGTTCAGCTGGCAGGGCTGGACTTACAGTGGGTGTGGTGAGAGCAAGGGCTGGCGTCCGTCATCTATTAACACGCAGGTTCAGCTAGCAGGGCCCGAGTTACAGTGGGTGCGGTGAGAGCCCAGGCTGGCATCCGTCATCCATTAACACAGCAAAAATTCCCTTATGACGCAGCAACGAAAACAGTCGTGCTGAAGCAGAGTGCGGAAGCGGAAGTGTGAGCTAAAACCTCCAGCCTTCCTCAGTACACAGTCAAGACCTGGGTAGCGCTTGAGAAATTTCTGCCTCTACGAGAGCGCTTGCCCCTCTGTATGAGTGCGGACCAATTGAGCTTCACTTGGAAATGCTGGTGGTTGACGCTCCTGTTTCACCCAGGTGCCCTTTTTCTTGGCTTTCTTTTTCTCATTTTACTCAACGTGTTGGAGGAAATTGTCTCTGTTCTTGGGGTGGCGAATGTGCTCCATACACCATGTCCTCTGAATAACCTACATCTGTTCAAGTCTTCCTGTACCTCCCTTGTACAATTCAGAGGAATATTTGTATCAGCTATTTTGTACATGCAAGTTTTTTAGTAGTTTAATTCTAGAAAAAACATTGTTAAAATAGGATAGAATCCCACCACGTCTTTGTTTCTCTTTTAATTGTATTAAACGCGTTGTCTCGCTACAGGGATTGTTAGCTATGTTAAAGATCTTGCAAAAACAAGTCATTTTGCAGTATGCGTCCAGTAACAGTGTCCTACCTATTCCTGTTTTTGACAGCACCATGCCCCATAAATTTCAAAACATCACCGTTGAGACACTGTTGACTATTGTGAAAAAGAAATGTCTGTTAGAAACCACATTTTTTACAATAGGACCTATAGTATTGCTGTATTTCACAGCAACATGCCCCCAAAAATTCAAAACATGACCATTTGGCCACTCTTGACAGTTGTGAAGAACAAATGTCTGTTAGAAATTACATTTTTTTAATATAGGACCTGTAGTATAGCTGAATTTCACAGCAGCATCACCCAAAAATGATAAAAATGACTTCTCAGCCACTGTAAAAAATTGTGAGGGAGATATGCCACTTAGAAGCCACATTTCTGTTCCAAACGACCATGATTATAGCTGTATCATACAGCACCATGACCCCAAAACCATTGACAGTGCAAAAAATTCTAAAGATGAAGTGAGTAAATGGAATACGTTTTTTTCATGAAACCATGTACAATTGGTGTCTTTTACAGTCTCCTCACCACAAAACCAGCAAAATGACCTTTTGGGAACTGAGAATTAAAATTTCAGTAAGAACTTATCATTTTAAAAAAAGTTTTCAAGAGGACCATTTCTGTTTGAAGAGGAATGTGAAGTAGACTGGCAACTAATCGGTGACCTCGGCAATTGGGGCCACAACATCATCAGAGATCCATGCCTGATTCATCTTGATGAAAGACAAATGATCCAAATTATCTGTGGAAAGCCGGATGCGTTTGTCTGTAATGACTCCTCCAGCTTTGTTGAAGGTCTGCTCAGATATGATGCTGGCTGCTGGGCAGGACTACACCTCTATGGCGTGGCCAGCCAGCTCGGTATATTCATCCATTTTGGATACCCAGAAGTCGATTGGGTCCAGAACATATCCAAAAACATCGGTGTTGAGACGCAGATAGTCGTGCACCATGATCTTAAGCCGGTCTCTGTGTGTTGTATGTGTGCCCTGCATTACATGCGTTGGTGAGGTGGTAAATAAAGATTGCCAGAGGTCACCCATTAGGTTTCTGCCACAATGCCTGCTGCTGCTGCTGCTTGGCACTCTACTGCTGTCACGTTGCTGACGTTGTTCCACCGTGATATTTGAAGAACGTGAAGCAGACTTGACAGATGTCTCCAGTTGAATCAGCATGGTCTCCAATTCCTGTTCAGTTTGATGGCCTTAAGGTAAGGATCATGTTGGAGGAAATGGAGCATCCAAGCACTCATGTGAGAGATGAAGCCTTAATTTCCCAAGCCACTGGGTTGAGGGGCACTAGCAAACTGATCTTCCTCATCTTCCTCCTCCGCCTCAAATCCTTGTCAACCTCATTCCAAGGCAGGTATATCGGTAACGTTGGTGTCCAGGAATACCTCCTCCTCCTCCGCTTCCTCCGGCATAGATTCAACACAGCCCTGACTTGCCTCGGTCGCTGGTAGGACCTGATGTTTCAGAGTGCCCAACGATCGTTCCAGAACTAAGATCACCACAGTGCTCATGCTGATAAGGGCATTGTCCGCACTGACCATTTTGGTGGCTTGTTCAAAACTGGCAAGGATGATGCAGAGCTCTTTCATCTACCTCCACTCTCGGTGGCTCAACATCCCGAGGTCCGCACTACTGCTTGTCAGGCCATGTGTCACTTCGTACTGTGTAATGGCATTGCGCAACTGCCACAATCTCTTGTGCATGTGGAGGCTGGAATTCCCGCATGTTGCCACGTCAACAATGAGATGGTTGACGGGGAGACCAAGCTGACGCTGCAGCGCAGCCAAGCGGGATGAAGCAGGGTACGAACGGCGGAAGTGTGAGCTCAGACCTCGAGCCTTCCTCAGCAGGCAGTCCAGACCTGGGTAGCGCTTTTGAAATTTCTGGACGACGAGGTTCATGACATGTGCCAGGCAAGGGATGTGCTCCAGCTTACCAATCTTAAGGGCGGCCAGCAGATTTCGACCGTTATTACACAACACCTTGCCTGGCACAAGGTTATTGTCACCCAGCCAGCACTCGGTCTCATTGCGAAGAGCTCTCCACAGCTCCTTACCTGTGTGTTGACGGTCTCCAAGACAAAGTAATTTCAACACGGCCTGGTTTCTATGGGCACGTGATGCTACCAGTGGACCTTGGGGGAAAGAACCCTGCACCATCCCTGCAGTTTTGAAGAGCGTGCACCGAGCCTTAGAGCCACCATTACCACCAGAGACCTCCACCCAGCTCACCCAGTGAGCTTTTCACAGAGATATAGCGGCCTTGGCCGTGTTTAAACTAGTCCATGTATCGGTGGTCAAATGGATTTTGGGCCGGACACAGATGCAGAAACGCGCTTGAAATTTTAGATGACACGTGGCTGGCCGGGGCAGGGAGGGGCTTTTCTTGAAAAAAAAATGCCTGCCGGCATCTGGCATTGGGGCAGGCAAGGGCCATGACGTGGCGGAACCCATCTGTGTCCACCAGACAGAAAGGCAACATTTCCAAGGCCAAAAGCCTGGCAATGCCCGACATTCAGCTTTGGGATGGTTTGGGTTTTTTCACAAAGTGGTCCCGCAGCCCCTCGCCCGGGTGCGGGCGCATCGTTGCTGCCGGCCCGTCGGGTCCCGGCGGCGACTGCCGGTTCCACGGGTCGGGGCCCCCAGCTCCCTCCTTACCTGACTGCGCTCCCGCGTCCTCCTGTCCTCCTGGCCGGCCAGTATGCGCATGCCCGCGCCTTAGGCACGCGCGCACCAGCTCTCGGGGATTTAAAGGGCCAGTACGCCCATTATTGGAAAAGGCTGGCAGGTGACCCTATTTAAAACCGCCCCTTCCCGGGTCACCTTTGCCGGATCTTTAGGCCGTACTGCCTTTTGGGAGAAAGCGTATTCTGCCTCGTAGCCTGTCTTCCTGTACCGAACCTTTGCGCTCCTGTTTCTCGACCACAAACCCTTTTGCCCTGCCCCCTGACCTCTTGCCTGTCCCCGACTTCGCCTACGTCTCACGATTTTTGTACCACGCACTCCTTGGCTGCCACCACAAGCAAGTCACGCCAGTGGGGCAACCGGGGTTAGTTCTCCGCCGCAGCAAGTCCATCCCGCTTTGCGGCGGCTCTGGTGAAAACCGGGTTCTACTTAGATTCCGCCCCCTGGTACGGCTTACACATCGCTTGCGGTGGTCCAGCGGATCCCCCACCACATCTGTTACAGTAAGATCCGGCCATGGATCCCCCCCCAGGACCTTTGCCGGTGAACCGGATCTCACGGCGGATAGTGGACTCAGCGTCACAAGAACTTGCGCAACAAGCCCGCGCTGAACCAGTTGTCCCCCATGCTCAGCAGTCCTGGCTAACCAACAGCCGCCGACTCCTCCTCCTGTGGTGACGCCTCCGCCAGTACCCGGGACTTCTAGGCTGCGTTTACCACTACCGACAAAGTTTGAAGGGGACTCCAAACTGGGGCAGGGTTTATTACCCATTGCTCAGCACTTTGAGTTAATGGCTGGTCAATTCCCCCTGAACGTTCGAAGGTGTGCCTTCGTGGTCAGTCTGCTGTCCGGGAAGGCTCTAGCTTGGGCCACCCCTCTCTGGGACCGGGGCGATCCCGGTGACGAGGGAAACCTACGGCTTTCCTCTCAAAGTTCCGCAGTGTCTTTGAAGAGCCGGCACGGGCATCCTCTGCAGAGACTGTTTAAACTGAATCTTCGCCAGGGTGACTCCTCGTCGGCGATTACGCAGTTCGTTTTCGGACCCTGGCGTTCAGAGCTGATCTGGAACGACGCCGCTCTATGTGCCACCTTCAAAAAGGGCTTGTCCCCGGGAGAGTTAAGGACGCCCCCAAGCGGTAGAGAGATCCCGTTCCCCTCCCTAAGCGAACTTGATCCACCTAGCCACTCAGGGTCGATGTTCGCTTCCCCCGAGCGGCAAGAGGAACTACGCCAGGAAAGTGATCTCGCCCACCACCGCCGTTTGCCTCGCCTGGCTCCGGTTTCTTCCAAAGACCACGCTGCCACTTCCGCTCCCAATCAGTGAAGAACCCATGCAGGTGGACTGGGCACATCCCGTCCGAAAAGGAGCTGTCCCGCCCCTCGGCAAAAGAAATTTTGCCTTTACTGTGCCACCCGGATCACTTTCGCAATGGTTGCCCGCTTCCCCCCACAGCAGCAGGGAAACGCCGCACCTAGGTTATGTGGAAGGCATCCCTAGGTGTGAACACTTCCTTTTCCAGCCTTACTATGGAGGTTGAGGCTTGTCTGGTTCCGGACTCGTTTTTCGGGTTTCCCCCTTTCCTAGACTCTGGAATCCGCCGGGAAAATTTTTTCACGGCCACTCGGTGTCCCAGTATCGCCTTCCAGTGACCGTCTGGAGAAAGCCCTTGGTGATATCCTCCGTGAGTGGTGAACTCCTTAGTGAGGCCATTCGGGACGTGACCAAGCCCTTGTCCCTCCGCGTGGGGCCTTACACAAGGAAGAGATCACCTTTTACGTCCTCCCTCGGTCGTCCTCAGCGATCCTCTTGGGTCTTGCGTGGCTGCAGCTCCATGTCCCGACCCTCGACTGGAAAACCGGGGAGGTTCTGCGCTGGGGTTCCCGACTGCCAGAGTCGCTGTCTCTCAGTTCCGCGGCCAGTCCGGGCCATTCCACCTCACCAGCCTTACAGGTTCCTGTCAGGTCTTCCCGCTGAATACCGGGACTACGCGGATGTCTTTTCCCGGGGAAACAGGCCGAATCCCTCTCCCTCATCGCCCCATGACTGTCCCATTGACCTACTTCCTGGGACCATTCCTCCTCGGGGTTTGAGTTTTACCGTTGTCTAGACCAGAGACTCAGGCCATGTCGGACTATATCCGTGAGAACCTGCAAAAGGGTTTTAATACGCAAGTCCTCATCACCCGCCGGAGCTGGTTTTTTTTCTACAGAAGAAGGATGGTTCTCTCCGTCCATGCATCGACTACCGGGCCTGAACCAGATTACCGTGAACAACGGTATCCGTTGCCACAATTACAGAACTCTTTGCCGTTCTACAGGGAGCCAAAGGGTTTTCTCCCAAAATTGGACCTGCGCGGGCATACAACCTCATCAGGATCCGTGAGGGAGATGATTGGAAGACGGCGTTTAATACCCGCGACGGTCAAATTTGAGTTCTAGTAATGCCATTCGGTCTGTGCAATGCTCCCGCGGGCCCCTTTTAGGGGTTCGTAAATGACATCTTCAGGGACCTGCTCTACACGTGTGTCCAAACGTTTACTTGGACGACATTTGGTTTTCTCCCCTGACCTCCCGGGAAACCCCTCTTTCACAGGTGCGCCTAGTCCGCAACGCCTTCGCAGCAAACCGCCTGTACGCCAAATTGAGAAATGCGTGTTCCATCAATCCAGTCTGCCTTTCCTCGGTTACATCGTCTCCGACGAGGCCTGCAAATGGACCCCCCCTAAGCGTCTGCTATCCTGCAATGGCCACGACCTGTTTGGGCTTGGGGCCCATACAACGTTTTTTTGGGCTTTGCCAATTACTAACGGCAGTTTATATCCCACTTCTATACACTGGGGGCTCCAAATTGGTGGCTCTCGCCAGGAAGGGAAGGCTAATCCCAAATGTTGGCCACCAGCGGCCGAAAAGGCCTTCCCCCGGATTTGGGAAATCAGCCCTTTTCTTCCGCACCTATTTTGTCACGCCCTGACCCTGAGAAGCCTTTCTTCTGGAGGGGGATGCCTCTTCGGTGGGGCCGGAGCTGTGTTACTCAAAAGGGGCCCAAGGGGAAAACCATCAACTGCGGGTTCTTCTCCAAGACCTTCTCTCCGCTGAGAGGAACTATGCTATTGGGGACCGAGAATTACTCACTATCAAGATGGCCCTGGAGGAGTGGAGGCATCTCCTGGAGGGAGCTCGTCATCCTTTTGAGGTATATACGGACCACAAAAACCTTTAGTATCTCCAGTCGGCCCAGCGCCTCAATTAGAGATGGGCGAATCGATTCTAACGAAGTGGAATTCATTTAGAATTTCAGGAAAACTTCGGTTCTGAACGAAGTCGAACTTTGGGGTACTTCGGGTGAAGAAGTGTGCTTGATTTGATAAAATGGCTGCGAGCATATGGCGCTACATGGGGCAAAAGCAATCTGGGAGGAAGAAGGGCATAGCCCGCATGACATTGGCAGAGGTGAAGCCAATCAGAGACCGGCGGGATTCTGTGACGTCACCGCAACAATAAAGTCCGGGCGCAAAGCCCCGGGTCACACCCTCTCATGTGCTCATCAGGGGGGGTGCTGCCGGGGCTGATAGCTCTTCTGAAGAATTGATTTTTTTATAGCGATTTTTTGTGGGGGTGCTCAGTTGTCTCAGGACTGTTTTTTTAAAGTTCTATTTTAATTTTTTTTTGGGGGATTGGATCTGAAAAACCAGTGTGCGTCACTGCAGCTGCAATACATTCAATATCCAAATGGGGTCTAAGCCGTTCCTGGTATTCATTTAAAAAAACGGTTTTTACAATACAAATACCCCTTCATTTTTTGGGTGCTCAATTCTATTGCGCAA
>JAODAL010042472.1:0-34789 GCA_025379985.1 Phyllomedusa bahiana | reverse complement strand
AAAATTAACGGGAAGCCCCAAAAAGGCCGATTTTAATGATGATACAGATTTTAACCTAAATTATCGCATGATCTAAAAAATCCGATCACCATAAAACTGTGCCGATTTCAACTTTGTCGATAATAATCGCTCAACAATAGTCGTTACTACTGGTGGCCTGACCTAATCAAGGATGTGAAGGATTTTGCGGCCTCGTGCGCTTTGTGTGGTCGCAACAAAACACCCCAGCTCAAGCCAGCATGATTGTTCTTCCCTCTGCCCGTCCCGGACCGTCCATGGTCCCATATTGCCATGGACTTTATCACGGATCTCCCGCCGTCGGCGGGTAATACGGTCAATTGGGTCATCGACGATCGTTTTTCCAAGATGGTGCATTTTGTACCCTTGCCCGGGCTACCTTCAGTACCTCGTCTGGCAACCCTCTTCTTCCTGCATATCTTCCGCCTGCATTGCCTTCCCCTACACATTATCTCTGATCGTGGAGTTCAATTTGGCTCCCGTTTCTGACGGTCTCTCTGTTCCCAGCTTAAAGTGGATTTGGACTTCTCCTCCACTTACCATCCACAGTCGAACGGGCAGGTAGAAAGAATTAATAAAATCTTGGAAAATTATCTACGCCATTTTGTCTCGGCCCAGCAGGATGATTGGGCAGGCTTGTTACCCTGGGCTGAATTCGCTCACAACTCCTTGGACTCTGATTCTACGGGCACTTCTCCATTTTTCGTGGTGTATGGACTACATCCCCGCCCACCCCGCCCGCTGTCATCAGTTTCAGACGCCCCTGTGGTGGACACCCTGATCCGTGACCTGAAGTCTATTTGGAACAACACGCAGCAATCCCTGCTTCGGGCCTCTGCTCGGATGAAGCTTCAGGCGGATAAACACAGGAGGCCTTCGCCCTCGTTCGCTCCAGGGGATAAGGTCTGGTTGTCCTCCAAATACACGGCAAAAACAAAAAAATAAATATAAACCCACATGTACCACTAGGTCCTGGGTATAAACTATACAAAAACACCGATAAACAAACCAAAACCTAAAAATAATAATACTTTATTGAAACAAAAACACAATACATCAAATATCAAAATGGCAATATGGATATTACCTCCCTTAAGACTGCATCAGCACCATAATATCAGTAAATCAAACCAGCAATATGCTCGTAGTATACACACATAATACCTATAATAGAAACATAAAGTGCACTAAACATATAAATACTGAAAATGATATAGCTGCTGTCAGTGTTTTCCCTGCCAAGTAATCAAAGGCACTCACTCACTGCTGAGCAAGTGTTCAACCCCTGGTGCTGTTATTCTACTCCTGTCCTCTGTACTTCTTAGTAATTAGTCAAACTGTGCAAATAAATAAAAAGAATAAAGAAACCTTAATCAGGTATGTGAATTTAGAACAAAAAATCAACATCTTTGGTTCCTGCAGGGATTTGTACCTAGGAACCCTATGTTGAAAGGTAGAAGTGTTAACCACTCAGCTACATTGTAGCTACTCACAGCTCTTTACATAAACAGACCTTTATTTGACTAGAGTGAGCACAAATTGGGGAAAGGCATGGTTATATCAAGCATGATTTGCAGTTCAAGCAAATCATTCACACCCTCTTTTGAGCACACTGAAAGCTGAAGCTGGTTAAACCATGCGATTAAAGGGGTTTTGCCACAAAGTAAAATTGACGTGGGAAGTTTGAAGATTAAATAATAAACATTTTCACCATTCATCATATTAAAAATTCTGCACTGTTTTTGTTTTAGCTGCTGCTTTAGTGATCCAATGTTTACAGCTCATCTCCAGGGGATATGACCAGGGACAAGATCTCCTCAGTCCTGGTCGCACATGCTCAGACATCAAAGTCCCGGGTGCTGTCATTCTACTCCTGTCCTTTGGACTAGTGAGTAATAAGTCAAACAGTACAAATAAAAAAAAAAAAGAAACCTCAATGAGGTATGTGCATTGATAAAGAGCAAACATGTTACGTCTGAGCTACAGTGTAGCTACTTACAATTCTATACATAAACAGACTTTCTTTTACTAGAGTAAGGAAAGGCATGGTGATGTCAACCTGCAGGGTCACATGATATGCAATTCAAACAAATCACACATGCCTCCTTCTGAGCACACAGAGCTGAAGAGCTGAATTAGAGATGGGTGAATTGATTCTAACGAAGTGGAATTCGTTTAGAATTTCAGGAAAACTTCGGTTCTGAACGAAGCCAAAGTTAGGGGTACTTCGGGTGAACGAAGTGTGCTTTTCATTGATAAAATGGCTGCGAGCACATGGTGTTACATGGGGCAGAGCACTCAGGGAGGAAGAAGGGCATAGCCTGCATGACATGTGCAGAGATGAAGCCAATCAGAGACCGGTGGGATTCTGTGACGTCACTGCACTATATAAGTCCGGGCGCGACGCTGGCAGCTCACACTTCTCTCACTGTACTGATTAGGGAAGGTGCTTCCGCGGCTGCTTGTAATAGCTCTTACTGAAGAACTGATTTTTATACAGCGATTTTTGGGGGGATGTCTCAGCTTGTCTCAGAGACTGCTTCTCTTAACGTTCTATTTCTGATTTTGTGGGGTATTGGATCTGAAATCCAGTGTGCGTCCAGTGCAGCTGCATAAACATTTTAATGCTATCTGCTCACAGCACATTGAATATCCAAGGGGGATCTACGCCTGTTCCTGTTGTATTCATTTAAAGAAACAGCGTTTTTACAATACAAATACCACTTCATTTTTGGCTGCTCAATTCTTTTGTGCAATTTACATCCAGGGGTTAATTAAACCTTATTCTGCTGCTGTGGTGACTAAAAGAAACTGTCTTTTTCACCGCCATATAATAAATTTTTCCTGTTGCATTTTTCACAAGCGAAGGTTATTTACAATTTTTTCTCTTGTTGTGTAGCGTAAAAAACACGCCATTGTAACACGCTACAAAGCTAGTAATTTGTGGTTGCTCAATTGTTTGGCGCAATTTACATCCAGGGGTTAATTAAGAGTTGTTTTTCTGCTGTGGTGACTAAAATAAACCGTCTTTCACCGCCAAAAAATTAATTTTTCCTGTAGCATAATTCACAAGCGAAGGTTAATTACAATTTTTTCTCTTGTTGTGTAGCGTAAAAAAACATGCCATTGTAACACACTACAAAGCTGGTAGTTTGTGGTTGCTCAATTGTTTGGCGCAATTTACATCCAGGGGTTAACTAAGTATTTTTCTGCAGTTGTACTCAGTAAAAGAAACTTTCTTTTTCACCACCACAGAAGAAATTCTGTAGCATAATTGATATCCGAGGGTTAATTAAACCTGTTTGTGCTTTTACATTCAGTAAAATACACAGAGTTTTTTAACAGCACATACAAGTCAATTTTTCCTGCCATTTGTGGAGCGCAATTTATATTCAAGGGTTACCCAAGCTTGTTACTTGGTTCATTTGGAGTCAAATACAGGGTGTGTATTTATCATATACAGATATCTTCATCAAACAGTGTCTGTACATTTTAGAACAAACAGTATGTCAGACAGAGAGGTGGCAGGCTCTTCACCTGCGAGTGGCTGAGGCACATACTTTGCGGGCCCAGGTCGCAGCACAGCAAGGGGCCGTCGCGGCAGGGGTCACTTGGGGAGGCCACAACTGCCGCTGTCCCTCTAGCGGCCGTTATGTTGTTCAGCAAACCGAATGGTTCTTGATTTGGTTGACTAGGTCATCCACTTCCCCCCAGATGACATCTGACAACCCAGCCAAGAGTCGGTGGGAACGTCAGACACAACCCTAAGTTGGCATGGCCCGGGAGCGGGTCAGGGGCCCCTCACCTGTCCTCAACCCGCCTCTGTCCCATCCGGTTCCTAAAACTAGAGATCAAATATGTGGTCTGGGCTCAGCCCCAACTATATAGCGAGGATGAACAATTTGGGGAGGGCAGTCAGCAGCTACTTGGCAGCGAAGAAATGGGGCCAAAAACCCCCTGCTTCTTGCAGTAGGTGGCAAAATATAGATGTTGAGAGTGGCATGGGAGGTATATTGTGAGGGGTCAGCCTCTACATACCAAGACGGTGATGAGGACAGCAGTGACGATGAAACACAAATAAAATGATGATTAGCCGACCGCACTTGGGAGCCCGGTGGGGCAAGGGCTTCATCATCGTCAGGAGAAGGAGGGCGTCAGCTTGCGCGTCAGGCAGCGGCGCAGCCAGCAAGTGGGTTGTGTGACCGTGAGTCAGTAGGATAGCAGCAGTGAGAGGTCGGGAGCCAAGCGGCCACGGGGTAAAAAACCCGCTTCGCAGGTCCAAGCAGCGAGGCAGCGGCGGCAGTAGTCACTCAGTGCGGAACGTTGGTGGTAAAATCCGATACTCAGCGGTGTGGCAGTTCTTTGTTAAGACACTGGAGGTCGAATATGGGTGTATATGTGAATCTGTAGGCAGAAAGTGGGCCAGGGAGCTAACGTTGGCACCAACGGCCCTGTTTTCAACACATGCAGCGTCCCCAGGGGTGTCACTAGGCTTTTTTTATTCGGGGCTCGGGCCCGAATAAAACCCCCTGTGCCCCGAGTCTCCTGGGCTCCAGGCCGCTGCCATGGGCCTGAAGCACAGACTGGCCCTTCAGTTTGCATTTGTGTCCGCTGGACGCACACCAGCTGAGGGCTTCTGTGGAGCAGAGAGCGAGGGCTCCCTGCTCCGCCAGACAGTGTCGGACCCGAGGTTCGACACCGCGAGGCCACCGGCCCTCACAGCGCTGAGGACCCCCGCGGCCCGTGCGGCTGAGCAGCGTCGCGATGACGTGATGTCATTGCGACGCTGCCTCTCCTCGGGCGCACAGCGCGTCATAGGCCGTTTCGCTCGAGGAGCTGCCGGAGGAGCGCGGGCTGAAGAGGACGGAGCGCGCTCGCCGGGGGAGTTAAGGTGAGTATTACTGTTGTTATTTTTATAGCATTTACCTGCCTCAGTGCCCCCATATACTGTCTGTGCCCCCATAATGCCTGCCTGTGGCCCCCATATCCCTGCCTGTGGCCCCCATTATGCCCGTGGCCCCCATATCCCTGCCTGTGGCCCCCATTACTGCCTATGGCCCCCAATTCCTTGCTGTGGCCCCCATATGCTGCCTGTGCCCCTATAATGTCTGCCTGTGGCCCCCATATCCCTGCCTGTGGCCCCCATATACTGCCCGTGGCCCCCATATACCTGCCTGTGGCCCCCATATCCCTGCCTATGGCCCCCATATACTGCCTATGGCCCCCATATCCCTGCCTGTGGCCTTCATATCCCTGCCTATGGCCCCATAATCCCTGCCTGTGGCCTCCCCTATCCCCGCCTGTGGCCCCATATACTGCCTATGGCCCCATATCCCTGCCTGTGGCCCCCATTATTTCTGCTATGGGCCCCCATATCCCTGCCTGTGGCCCCCCAAATGCTGTCTGTTCCCCTATAATGCCTGCCTGTGGCCCCCATATCCAGCCCGTGGCCCCATATACTGCCTGTGCCCCTATAATGCCTTGCCTGTGGCCCCCATATCCCTGCCTGTTTGCCCCCATATACTGTCTATGGCCCTCATATCCTGCCTGTGGCCCCCATTTTCCCTGCTGTGGCCCCATATCCCTGCTGTGGCCCCCATATGCTGCCTGTGGCCCCTATAATGCCTGCCTGTGGCCCCCCCCATATCCGTGCCTGTAGCCCCCATATCCCTGCCTGTGGCCCCCATATGCTGTCTGTTCCCCTATAATGCTGCCTGTGGCCCCCATATCCCTGCCTGTGGCCCCCATTATGCTTTCCTGTGCCCCTATAATGTTGCCTGTGGCCCCCCCATATACTGCTGTTGCCCCCATATCCCTACCTGTGGCCCCATATGCTGGGCCCGTGGCCCCATATCCCTGCTGTGGCCCCCATATGCTGCCTGTGCCCCTATAATGCCTGCCTGTGGCCCCATATCCTGCCTGTGGCCCCCCATATACTGCCAGTGGCCCCTATATACCTGCCTGTGGCCCCCATATCTGCCGGTGGCCCCTATTACTGCCTGTGTCCCTATTTTACCTGCCTGTGGCCCCCATATACTGCCTGTGCCCCAATATTACCTGCTGTGCCCATATATACCGGCCTGGGCCCCATAGACCTGCCTGTGGCCCCCAATTTTACCTGCCTGTGGCCCCCTTTATACCTGCCCGTGGCCCATATACCTGCCTGTGGGCCCCAAATTATACTGCCTCTGCCCCCATATACCTGCCTTGTGGCCCTATATACTGCCTCAGTGCCCCTATAATTGCCTGTAACCCCCTATACTGCCTCTGTGCCCCCATATACTGCCTCAGTGCCCCTATATACCTGCTTTTGGCCCCATATACCTGCCTGTGGCCCCCATTTACTGCTTCAGTGCCCCTATATACCTAACTGAGGGGACTGCTATACCTATAATTAAGGAGTTGCTGGAAAAAGTGAGGATTCTAAGATATTTGTGTCCAAATCCTCAGGGACGAGTCTTGGCCGGGAGCAATCAGATGAAGGTGTGAAACCGGATGGAGAAAGAAAAGGGGGAAAGTGAACGACGCTGATCAGAAAAAACGTCTCCGGTGAGTCACCAAATGTAACTGCAGTGCAATCACTTATATTTCTGCAGGGGGCCTTCATAAAACTAGTTTTTTGCCACTACATGGTCATGGATGGCCGGTTGGTATATGTAATCAGAACCTGTGTAAAAGCTGATAGTCACATTTTGGGGGGTTGCGTTCGGTCAGGGTCTGGCAGGATTTTTTTGAGCCTTAAGTTGTAATAGTTTGGGGTCTTGGTTTTGTAGGAGGGTTTTATTAACAATCACTTGTCTGGTAGATTTGCTCCCTGTTTTGGGGTAAAGTTTGGTGACTGTTTTTGGGGTATTGTCATATGAAGGTGAGACGTTTTGAAAAAGTAAGTTTGTCATTGGTGATTTTTACTATACAGTGACTGCTGAGGAGATGGACGGGATCTGTGTGGGATGTGCAAAAAATTAGTGACAGGAACAGAAGGTTTTTCTCTGTAAAAATACATCCGCAGTTCACAAAGAGGCGTGAAAAAAACAAAGGGCCCGAGACACGGATGTATTAGGACCCAAGAAACGCCCCTGAGCGTCACCATCCGGTGGCCTGGGAGAAACGTGGCTCAGATGTGGTGGTCCATCCTGCCGCCGGCAGCAACAGCAGAGCAGCGCCCAGTGACACGCATGCCATTGCAGCCAGTCAAGGCCCCCCCACCTCTGCAGAAGGGAGCTGTTTCTCTTTGACATCATCTCACGGTTCAGATGCTTCTGCTTCTCGTTACTTATGGCGCCAGCAGTCGTTCAGCGAGGTGATTGCAAAGAGACAACAGTATGCGTCCAACCATCCTCAGGTGCAGAAGCTGACCGGGCTTCTGTCCCAGTTGTTGGTGCTGCAGTCCCTCCCTTTCCAAATGGTGGACTCTGCACCGTTTTAGAGAACTTAAAGGCTTGTGCCGAGCCGAGATGGAGAGTTCCAAGCCGTAATTTCTTTTCCAAAAAGGCAGTAGTACCAGCACTTCTAAATATGTAGAAAAGAAGTTGGGCCAGTCCTTGAGCTTTTCGGTTTGTTCCAAGGTGCACGGCAGCGAGGATGACTGGAGCTTTTAACTACAGTCAGGGCCAGGACATGTCCTCTATGGCCCACTGGGTGAATGTGCTTCCTGCCCAGGCACCAACCAAAACTTGGACAGGAGACGCCGCTTTCTCCTCCACGTTGTCAAACTGCGGTTTCCTGCGCCAATTTTCCGCCTCCTCCCCCCTCCACCACCACCACCATCTCAGCCTCCACAAGTACTGTTCCATCATACCACATGTGTAGGGCACAGCAGTGTCACGCAGTTCTACCCCTGGTTGCCTCGGTGAACGAAGTCACACAGGGGAGGAAACTGCCCCGCGTCATGCAGCAAAAATCGATGTGTGGCTTTTCCGCGCCGACTGCAAATCGCAACCATGGTGACGGACAATGGGAGTAACATGGTGTCCGGGCTGCACCGAGGAGGGATGGTCCATGCGCCCTGCATGGCACACGTGTTCAATCTGGTTGGGAAAAGGTTCCTGAAGTCTTCCACCGATCATCAGAAAATTCTGAAAATGGCCAGGAAACTGTGCATGCACTTCATCCATTCCTACAAAGCCAGGAACACCCCCTCGAGTTGCAGAGGCAGAACGGCCTCCCCCAATACCCCCTTGATATGCGATGTTTCCACCGTTGGAATTCCAGCCTGCAATGTTGGACCGACTGTATGAACAGAGGCCATTAACGATTTTTTGGATGATCCAGGCAGAAAAGGAGTACTCCCCTGTGTAACTTTGATGTCAGCCAGGGGCAGCTCATGCATGACACCTGCCATTTGTTGAGGCCATTCGAGGAGGCCACGTTATTTGTCAGTCGTCAAGACTACGGGAACAGATGCTGAAAAATCTGTCTGGGCAGGGGACTGGAGATGTGGCGACTACATCTCGCGGCCACATGAGGGCCGCTTTAGACTGAAAAGGAGGAGGAGGAGGAGGACATTGGGGGCAGAAGCATTGTTGGTGAAATGAGGGGGATTTTCTACCCAGGTGACAAGGGGAGAAGGAGCAGGAGCAGCTGGAGAGGGGGTAGAGGAGATGAGGAAGGACAAGGCAGGGTGACCCGCAAGCCCGTGGAGATGGAGGCAGGGAGCCTATTGGACTCTCGCTACACGTCCACAAATGGGAGCCTTTTTCCCAGCTATTGAGAGGGAGGACAAACTCAATTTTAGGAAAATCCTCCGTAGTCAGTTGGCCGCTGCCTATGTGCGGCATCGTCCCTCCTCTGACAGGTCTGAACAGGGGGTTCTTCAGCGCTCACGTACTACTGCCACGGATGCTGGGAGAAGGTGGGGGGTTTAGGAGCAGTACCAGCTCCATCAGCAGCAACCTAAGTCTGGGTCACTGATGAGCAGTTTCCCTTCACCCGCCTAGTGAGGAGGGCAGTCGCCAGCAGCAGCAGCAGCGGGAAACCTGGAGCAGACCCTAAACCCAACAGGTGGTGGCCTACTTGGACAGCACTCTGCCCCCCAGTTAGAAGACCCGCTGGATATGGGGCAGGCCAAACTGGATGTGTGGCCGCAATTGTCCGAGTTTGCAGTGGAGAAGCTGTCCTGCCCGGCCTGTAGTGTGGCATCAGAGCAGGTGTTCAGTGCGGCGGGGGCCATCGTTACCCCAAGGAGAACCCCCTTGTCCACGGGAAATGTGGAACGACTGACCTTTGTCAAGATGAATCAGGGGTGGATCGGCCATGATTTTCCACAAAACCAAAGCCTTAGGCGTCAGACTACATCAGCCATGACATCTCACCCAAACTGTGAGAAATGAGTCTGGGTTTAAAGTACCTGCCTCAGCCACACATCTGCTGCCAGTTTCTCCATCTGCCACCAACCATCTTTACCAGGGACTGGTAATGCCACCCACCTCCACACTCTGTCATTGTGCAACTCTCTGACCTCATACTGCTGCTGCTGTTGCTGGTTCCGTGACATCCACACTGTGTCATTGTGCCACTCTCTGACCTCATGCTGTTGCTCCTGCCGCCATCACCTCCACTCTCTGTCATTGTGCCACTCTGTGGCCTACTCCAGTTTTTGCCACCTCCAGAATGTCATTGTGCACTTGTCTGACCTCTGCTGCTGCCACCGTCAACCTCCCCTCCTGTCATTGTTCCACTCTGTGGCATACTACTGTTTTGCCACCAACAGAATATCATTGTGCCACTGTCTGACCTCATGCTGCTGCCAGCGTCACCTCCACTCTCTGTCATTGTGCCACTCTGTGGCCTACTACTGTTTTGCCACCTCTAGAATGTCATTGTGCCACTGCCTGACCTCATGTTGCTCCCGCCGTGACCTCCACTCTCAATCATTTTGCCACTCTGTGGCCTACTACCCGTTTTTGCCACCTCCAGAATGTCATTGTGCCCCTGTCTGACCTCATGCTGCTGCCGCCGTTAGCTCCGCTCTCTGTCCCTTGTGCCACTCTGTGGCCTACTCCCCGTTTTTGCCACCTCCAGAATGTCATTGTGCCACTGTTCTGACCTCATGCTGCTGTCGCCATCACCTCCACCTCTATCATTGTGCCATTTTGTGGCCTACTCAGTTTTTGCCACTCCAGAATTTCATTGTGCCACTGTCTGACCTCATGCTGCTGCCACCGTCACCTCCACTCTCTGTCATTGTGCACCTCTGTGGCCTTAATACCCCTTTTTGCCATCAACAGAATGTCATTGTGCCCCTGTCTGACCTCATGTGCTGCCAAAAGTAAACCCCCACTCTCTGTCATTGTGCCATCTGTGGGCCTACTACTGTTTTGCCACCTCAAGATTGTCATTGTGCCACTGTCTGACCTTATGTGCTGTTGTCGTGACCTCCACAATGTGTCATTGTACTCTGTGGGCTAATCCAGTTTTTGCCACTTCAGAAAGTCTTGGGGCCACTGCCTGACTCAGCTGCTCCTGCCGTGAACCCCCACTTAGTCATTGTGCCTCTCTGTGGCTACTATGTTTTGCAACCTCCAGAATGTCATTGTGGCCCCTGTCTGACCCCATGTGCTTCCGCCCTCAGCTCACTCTCTGTTATTGTGCCACTCTGTGGCCTACTCCAGTTTTTGCAACCTCCAGAAAGTCATTGTGCCACTGTCTGACCTCATGCTGCAGCCACCGTCACCCCCACTCTCTTCATTGTGCCAATCTGTGGCCACTACTGTTTTTCCACCTCCAGAATGTCATTGTGCCACTGTCTGACCCCATGCTGCTGCGCCCATGACCTACACACTGTGTCATTGTGCCACTGTCTGACCTCATGCTGCTGCTGTGGCTGCTGCCGTGACCTACACACGCTGTCATTTGCCACTGTCTGACCTCATGCTGCTGCTGTGGCTGCTGCCGTGACCTACACACTGTGTCATTGTGCCACTCTGTGGCCTACTCCTGTTATTTGCCACCTCTAGAATGTCATTTTTGCCCTGTTTGACCTCATGCTCTGCTGTGTTATTTCCGTCAACTCCACACTGTGTCATTGTGCCACTCTTTGGCCTACTCCTGTTTTTGCCACCTCCAGAATGTCATTGTGCCACTCTCTGACCTCATGCTGTTGTGGCTGCCGCCGTCACCTCCAGACTCTGTCACTGATGTTGCTACCTGAGCCCTCAGCTTGTTTTTTTCCAGCTGTCGCTGCCATGACTTTATCAGGCTACATTCCCTCTTCAGTTTTTTGGTCAGTTTTGCCCTCTTAAATGCACAGGGAATTTTTTTAGTGAAGCAATTTTTAAGAGCGGACGGCAGTCAATCCTGCGTGTCATACTAAACACAAAAATTGTATGAAGACCAAACCAAGCTCCCTCTGCATATTTAAGCATGGCAACAACGTTCTACAGCACCCTGCAGGCTCTGTGCAGCCTGGAAATAGCCGTTTTTTAACGCGATTCGTGCCAAGTAATTCGGGACGAAGTAATTTTTGTCGGAAAATTCGGCGAAGTGACCGAACCGAATTTTTGAGAAACTCGCCCATCTCTAAGCTGGATACAGAAGGTATGAAATAAGATTGGGGAAAAACCCCTTTAAGTTTACATACTGATGATGAATAGCCAGATTCTTGATAGGCTAATTGACAACAACAATTGTTAAAGTCCCTGAAAACCCCTTTAAGGAATGTACGTTTATTTTATGATGAAATATACCAGTGTCCCTGAGTGGCATTTTATCAGAATAAATGAATAGCTTTCACACATTACATGGCATAATCCAACCACAGTATTCTTTATTCTATGACTTGTACTGAAACATTCTATATTGCTTCCTTTTTTTGTGTAACCTGCCAAACCTTTTATATCATCAACTGCAGAAATCCTTAAGGACAGAGTGTGACTGGACCTCTTGTACAGAAGTGTTTAGTTTCTTGCCATTTTTCAACTACATATTTCACTAATCCTTGTCCCAGCTGGAAGCACAAATGCAAGATTGTAACGGCAGCCAGGAAGGCTCTTGCTGTGTTATGCTTGTCAGTTATCTGAATAATTATTCTGGAAATCATCCTTGACATTCTAAAGAGGCACATGACACTATTAAATGATTTGTATCCAATTTCCTTTCTCACTGTGTTTGGCCCGGTGTTCATGTAGATGTTGATAAAACATTAACAAATAAGAATTTAGAATAAACTTAGATTATGTAAAATTGCAGGAGCTTAATGAGATGAATTATATGCCCTGGGTTGCCTATTAGTTTTTATATACAAACAGAAGGTCTGGGTCTGTTTTAACTCTATCTTGAAAGCTCTTGTTAAGTAAAAGCTTAAAGGGGTTTTGCCACGAAGTAAAATTGATGTGGGAAGCTTGCAAATTAAATAATAATAATTTTCACCATTCATTATTATTTAAAATTCTGGACCATTTTTGTTTTAGCTCCTCCTTTAGTGATCCATTGTTTACAGCTCGTCTCCAGGGGATACGACCAGCGCTGAGAGCTCCTCAGTCATGGTCGCACATGCTCAGACATCACCTCTTCTCTCCAGCAAGTACTGAGTGTTCAAACCCCAGGTGCTGTCATTCTACTCCTATCCTCTGTACTCCTTAGTAATTAGTCAAACAGTGCAAATAAATAAAAAAGAAACATCAATCAGGTATGTGCATTGATAAAGAGGAATAAAATCCACAGGTTGATTCCTGCAGGGATTTGAACCTAGGACCCTCGTGCTGTGAAGCAAAAATGTTACCATTGAGCTACAATGTAGTTACTTACAGTTCTACACATAAACAGACTATTCTTTGACTAGAGACAGCAAAGGCCTGGTTTTGTCATCCTGCTTGGTCACAAGATATGCAATTCAAACAAATCACACACGCCCCCTTCTGAGCACACACAGCTGAAGAGCTGGATGCAGGAGGTATGAAATGAGATTGTGGCAAAACCCCTTTAACCCAATATAGGATAGCCTTTATTGCCCTAAAGACTAGGGGCAACATGTATGAAGATTGGCGCATCGAAGCGCCCGTTTACACGTTTTTTTTCATGAAAACTGCGCCTGATGTATGTCGGCGCCCGAAGTGCGCTCATAAATGCGGAGTAAAGTTCCCTGCACCTCGCCTGTGTTTGAGGCGCATTGCGGAAATTAAGCGCATAAGGAATACGCCTAACATGTATTAAGTTTAGAGACAGGCTGGAAATCAGCGAAAAATCATTAAGCATGTTAGTGAAGAGCAAAAATTTATTTTTGCTTCTTTCACCTTTTATTCTATTTAGTATATACAGCAAGAGCCAGCACAGCACAGGTCTTGCTGGGACCTGTGGTCCTCCAAGCAGGATTTCTATGTTCCCACGGCTTATCACCAAAACAGCCTAAAATAATGAACAATTAGCTTAGAATTGATACCAATGGAAAATACGGATGTATTTGCGGACGTAAGGTGCCTATCAAGGCGCATTGCGTAATGGAGGCGCATAATGTATCATTACTAGTGTATGTAATGCACCTCAATAGGTGCATTGCGATATGGAGGCGCATAGCATATTATCGCTACTATAATTGATGCGCCTTTTTAGGTACAATTACAATTTGTCGTGCCAGGCGTATAATTCGCCTAGTTTTGGTATATTACAGTTCAGTAATATCGAGAATATGGTGTCAAGTGTATTTTTGATGCAAAGTAGACCAAAAAAACAGCGCTTGTGTATTGGGACATATCGCCCTAGTTGTACAGCCCGGCAGCCAGCTGTAAGTGGCAGCCGGGCTCTCTAGAGACAAGGCAGGAAAGGTTTGTTACCAATCATGTCTTCTCGATTGTTATATATATAGTGGTTAGAGATGGGCGAATTGATTCTAACGAAGTGCAATTCGTTTAGAATTTCAGGAAAACTTCGGTTCTGAACGAAGTCGAACTTTGGGGTACTTCGGGTGAACGAAGTGTGCTTTTCATTGATAAAATGGCTGCGAGCACATGGCGTTACTTGGGGCAAAGAACTCTGGGAGGAAGAAGGACATAGCCTGCATGACATGTGCAGAGATGAAGCCAATCAGAGACCGGCGGGATTCAGTGACGTCACCGCACTATATAATCTGGGCGCGACGCTGGGTGCTCATTACCGCTCTCACTGTACTGATCAGGGAAGGTGCTGCTGCGGCTGATAGCTCTTACTGAAGAACTGATTTTTATACAGCGATTTTTGTGGGGTTGTCTCAGCTTGTCTCAGAGACTGCTTCTCTTACGTTCTATTTTGATTTTTTTTGGGTATTGGATCTGAAATCCAGTGTGCGTCCACTTCAAGCTGCATATACATTTAAATCCTATCTGCTCACAGCACATTGATTATCCAAGGGGGGATCTAAGCAGTTCCTGTTGTATTCATTTAAAGACACAGCGTTTTTACAATACAAATACCACTTCATTTTTGGCTGCTCAATTCTTTGGCGCAATTTACATCCAGGGGTTAATTAAGCGTTGCTTTTCAGCTGTGGTGACTTCAAGAAACCGTCTTTTTCACCGCCAAAATATACACATTTTTCCTGTAGCCTAATTCACAAGCAAAGGTTAATTACAATTTTATCTCTTGTTGTGTAGCGTAAAAAACACGCTACAAAGCTAGTAGTTTGTGGTGGCTCAATTCTTTGGCGCAATTTACATCCAGGGGTTAATTAAGCATTGTTTTTCAGCTGTGGTGACTCCAAGAAACCGTGATTTTTACCTCCAAAATATATAAATTTTTCCTGTAGCCTAATTCACAAGCAAAGGTTAATTACAATTTTATCTCTTGTTGTGTAGCGTAAAAAACATGGCATTGTAACACGCTACAAAGCTAGTAGTTTGTGGTGGCTCAATTCTTTGGCGCAATTTACATCCAAGGGTTAACTAAGTATTTTTCTGCAGTTGCACTCAGTAAAATAAACTTTCTTTTTCAGCGCCACAGAAGAAATTCTGTAGCATAATTCATATCCGAAGGTTAATTAAGCCTTTACCTTCAGTAAAATACACAGAGTTTTTAAACGGCACATACAAGTCAATTTTTCCTGGCCATTTGTGTAGCGCAATTTATATCCAAGGATTACCCAAGATTGTTACTGGGTTCATTTGGAGTCAAATACAGGGTGTGTATTTATCATTACAGATATCTTCATCAAACAGTGTCTATACATTTTAGTACAAACAGTATGGCAGACAGAGAGGTGGCAGGCTCTGCACCTGCGAGTGGCAGTGGCACAAACATTCCTGGAACAGGCCCAGGTGCAGCACAGCAAGGGGACGTCGCAGCAGGGGTCACTCGGTGAGGCCAGAACTGCCGCTGTCATCAAGCGGCCATGTGTTGTTCAGCAACCCAAGGGTTCTTGATTGGTTGACTAGGTCATCCACTTCCTCCCAGATGACATCTGACAACCCCAGCCAAGAGTCGGTGGGAACGTCAGACACAACCCTAAGTTGGCATGGCCCGGGAGCGGGTCAGCGGCCCTCACCTGTCCTCAGCCCGCCTCTGTCCCATCCGGTTCCCTCAGCCAGAGATCTACTATGTGGTCTGGGCTCAGCGCCACTATATAGCGAGGATGAACAATTTGAGGAGGGCAGTCAGCAGCTACTTGGCAGTGAAGAAATGGGGCCAATATCCCCTGCTTCTTGCAGTAGACGGCAAAGTATAGATGTTGAGAGTGGCATGGGAGGTCATGTTGTGAGGGGTCAGCCTCGGCATACCAAGACCGGTGATGAGGACAGCAGTGACGATGAAACACAAATAGATGATGATGTAGCCGACCGCACTTGGGAGCCGGGTGAAGCAAGGGCTTCATCATCGTCAGGAGAAGAGGGCGTCAGCTTGCGCGTCAGGCAGCGGCGCAGCCAGCAAGTGGGTTGTGTGGCCGTGAGTCAGCAGGATAGCAGCAGTGCGAGGTCGGGAGCCAAGCAGCCACGGGGTAGAAAACCCACTTCGCAGGTCCAAGAAAGTAGCGGCACAGGGGCTCAGCGAGGCAGCGGCGGTAGTAGTCACTCAGTGCGGAGCATTGGCGGTAAAATCAGCTACTCGGCGGTGTGGCAGTTCTTTGCTAAGACACCGGAGGAGCCGAATATGGGTATATGTAGAGTCTGTGGGCAGAAAGTGAAGCGTGGCCAGGGAGCTAACATTGGCACCACGACCCTGCGTCAACACATGCAGCATCACCATCTGGTGGTCTGGGAGAAACGTGGCTCAGATGTAGTGGTCCATCCTGCCGCCGCAGAAGCAGCAGCGGCCAGTGGCACACATGCCATTGCAGCCAGTCAAGGCTCCACCACCTTGTAAAAGGGAGCTGTTTCTCTTTGACATCTTCTCCCGGTCCAGATGCTCCTGCCCCTCGCTACTCATGGCGCCAGCAGTCGTTCAGCGAGGTGATTGCAGAGACAACAGTATGCGTCCAACCATCCCTAGGTGCAGCAGCTGACCGTGTGCTGTCCAAGTTGTTGGTACTGCAGTCCCTCCCTTTCCAATGATGGACTCTGCACCGTTCAGAGAACTAATGGTTGTGCCGAGCCGGATGGAGAGTTCCAGCCGTTAATTTCTTTTCCAAAAGGCAGTACCAGCACCTAAAAAATTTTGTAGAACAGAAAGTGGGCCAGTCCTTGAGCTTATCGGTTTGTTCCAAAGGTGCACGTCAGCGCGGACGTTTGGAGCTGTAACTACGGTCAGGGCCAGTACATGTCCTTTACGGCCCACTGGGGTGAAAGTGCTTCCTGCCCAGGCCAACCAACAACTTGGAAGGAGACGCCCGCTTTCCCCTCCAAGTTGTCAAACTGTGGCGCTTGCCCCAATGTCCGCCCCCTCCTCCTCCCCCAACCCCCATCATCTAGCCTCCACAATTTACTGCTCCTTTCTTCCCCAATGCGGGGGGCACAGCGGTGTCACCAGTTTACCCCCTGGCTTCCCTCGGGAAAGAAGTCCGCAGGGGAGGAATGCTCCGCGTCATGCAAAAAGGAAATCGATGTGTGGCTTTCTCTGCCCCAAACTGAAAAAGGGGAACCAGGGGTTGAGGGGAACAATGGGGGAACATGGTGTCCGGGCGCACCGGGGGAGGGAGGGGTCCTGCGCCTGCCTAGCCCGTGTTAAATCTGGTTGGGGAAAAGGGGTTCCTGAATAGGTTGAGCGATTCTTTGGGCCATCAAATTTCGGTCGATGGGCGAAGGGTCGACCATCATCGAAAGATAGCGATGGGTTGATTATGAGCGATGCCAATTAAAGTCTATGGGAGAGCAAAAACCCACCTTCATTCTTCCCCCCCAAAAACAGGGCTGGAGAAGCTGGAATTAAATCCAAACAGCCCAAATGGATACGTGCTACATTTTTGGCAACACACTTAGGTTTTTAAAAGCCACAGAAAAAAAATCACGGGCCCCATTCACTATCCCTGTTTTTGCCCCCCACAGCAGGACCCTTAAACCTGAAAGGGATCCAAAATTTTTAAAAAGTGCCAGAAGGCGTATGATTTGAACCATCATTTTACTTGAATGGACATTGAATACCCTTTTGTCCTAAACCCCAGCATGACCCCCAGATTAAAAGTGCTGGAAAAAAAGGGGGGGGCCTTTTTAACCACCTTTTTAGTTTAAAGGGGACATTGACTATCCCTGTCCTGGGCCACGCATGGCCCCAAACCGGGCCAGGGACCCCCCATTTAAAAAGTCCCGGGAAAAAAAGGGGGGTCTTTAAACCACCTTTTTATTTTAAATGGACTTTTGGACTATGTCTTTCCTTTTCCGCGGGAAGGGGACCTTTAAAAACCTGTCTGCCCAAAAAGTTTAAAAAAGGGGGCCGGGAAAAGGAGTCTTTCAAAACCATTTTAGTTTCCCCTGGACTATTTTGGGCCCCTGTCCGGGGGTACCGCTTGCCCCCCGTATGGGGTGCGGCCCAATTTGAGTTTCCCCTTTTGGAAAAAATGGGGGTTAAACCCCTCCGGGGTTAAAAACCCAGGTGCCCTTTTTCTTGGAAATTTTTTTTCCCCATTTTACTCATCGTGCTGGAGGAAATTGTCTCTGTACTTTGTTCTTGTCTGTGCTCCATATCCAGGGCCCCTGAATAACCTTTCATCTGGTTTAAGTTTTCCCCGTAAACCCCCCCTTGTACAATTTTAGAGGAATTTTTTTACCAGCAAATTTTTTAATGCAAAATTTTTTTTTGTAGTTTTAAAATTTTAGAAAAACATTTTTAAAAAAAGGATGGAATCCCCAAACCCTGTCTTTGTTTCTCTTTTTTTAAATTTTTATTAAATGGGTTTTTTCTCAATACGGGATTGTTTTGCTTGTTAAAGATCTTTCAAAAAAAAGTCATTTTGCAATTTTGTTTTCCAATTTAAAAGTGTCCTTTCCCATTTCCCGTTTTGAAGCAACCCTCACCCCTTTACCCTTCTTGAAATTGTGAAAAAAAAAATGTCTGTTTTGAAAAACATTTTTTTTTTTTAATAGGGGCCCGTAGTATGCTGCATTTCAAAACAAAATGCCTCCAAAAAATTTAAAGCATGACCCTTGAGCCCCCTTTGGCAATTTTTGAAGAACAAATGTCTTTTTAGAAAAAAATTTTTTTTTGAATAGGACCTGTTGGGATTGCGCATTTCAAAAAAGCATGACCCCAAAAAAATATAAAAAATTTTTCTCACCCGTTAAAAAATTTTGAGGGAGAAATGCCACTTAGAAGCCACATTTTGTTCCAAAGGACCATGATTATTTCTTTAAACTCACAGTACATGACCCCAGGGAAAAATTTTAAAAATTTATTTCTCAGCCACTATTAAAAATTGGGGAGGGAGAAATGCCACTTAAAAGCCCCCATTTCTGTTCCAAAGGGGGCCATAATTATTTTTGTATCTCACAGCTACAAAGACCCCAAAAAAAATTTTTTAAAAATGATTCTCCCCCTTTTTAAAAAATTTTTTAGGGGGGGGAAATGCCACTTAAAAGCCACATTTTTTGTTCCAAAGGACCCTAATTATAAATGTATCTCACCGCAACATACCTCAAAAAACCATTGACCAAAGCGGGGAACTTCTAAAGATAAAGTGAGTAAATGGAATACGGGGTTGTCATGAATCCCTTTCGGTTTTTTCAGTCTCCTCACAGCAAAAACCCGCAAAATGAACTGGAAAAAGAGGGAAAAAAAATTGCAGTAAGAAAAATTTTCAAATTTTTAAAAAAAATTTTTCAAGAGGACCATTTCTGTTTTTAAGAGGAATGTGAAGTGGGCTGGAACTAATTTGGTGACCTCGGGAATTGGGGCCAAAAATAATCGAGATCCATGCCTGTTTTATCTTGATGAAAATCAAACGTCCACCCTTATCTGTGGAAAAACCGGATTTGTTTGTCTGTTTAAAGACTCTTCCCCGCTGTGCTGAAGGTCCCCTCAGATATGTTGCTGGCTGCTGGGAGGGGCAAAACCTTTATGGGGTGGGGAGCGAGCTGGGGCCATTCGTCCATTTTGGATCCCCAAAAGACTATTGGGTCGGAGAATAAAAAAATGGGTTTTGAGCGCAGATAGTGTGCCCGATCTTAAGTGGTCTCTGTTGTTGGTTGTGTGCCTGCTTTGCTTTTCTTTGGTGAGGTGGTAAACAAGTTCCCAGAGGTCCCCCATTAGGCTTCTCCCAACCTTGCCGCTGCTGCCGCTCGGCTATTTGGCATTACTGCTGTCACGTCGTTGTGTTATTCCACCGTAAATTTGGGGAACGTGAAGCGGGGCCCCAAACAGTGTCCCCAGTGATCAATCGAAAGTTCCATTTTGCATTTTACTTCTATTTGGGGGGGTGAGTTTTTTTTTGTACGGGGATCAGGAGGGGGCCCCCCAGAAATGTTTTTCATTTTGTTGGCCTTAATGCGAGGTCATGTTGGAGGAAATGGGCATCAAAGATCATGTGAGAGATGGGCCTTGATTTCCCAAAAGCCTTGGGTCGGGGGCCTAGCAAACTAAATTTTCCCTCATCTTCCTCCTCCGCCAAAAATTGCCCCAACCTCTTTCCGGGGGGGGGGGGGGGGGGGGGGGCAGGGAGTCGGTAATTTCGGTGTTGGGGAATACCCCCTCCTCCCCCTCCTCGCTGCCTCCGGCACAGCTTTCAAAAACCCCTGATTCCCTGAGATGATGACCCTGAGAGTGTGGCCCCCTTGATGCTCTGGCCCCAAAAACCCAACTGCTAATGAAGAGATGGAAAAATTGTGAAATGTGGGCCCTTGTGGATTTGAGGGGAGAAAAAGGTCCGTCCGCATCTATGTCCGTTCTCCCCCGTCGTGGCGGACCTGTTTTTTCGGTGTCCAATGTCGTTCAGAACAAAGATGACCCAATGCTTGTGAGAAGGGCTTGTCCGAAACGCCATTTTGGGGGCCTTTTCAAAACTGGAAGGATAGTGAGGCTTTCCCCTGCCTCCACTCTCGGTGGAAAAAACCCCCGGGTCCGACCGCTGCTTGTGGCCATGGTCACTTCGTACTGTGTAATGGCATTGCGTGCGCCAAATCGCTGGAGATGTGGAGGGTGGAATTCCAGGTTTACCCGTCAACATGTTGGGTTTGCGGGGTCCCGAGTGACGCTGCAAGCAGCCAGAGGGGACGAAGCGGGGTGCGAACGGGGGAAAGTGCGAACTTAGACTTGGCCTTTCAGAGGCAGTCCAGCCGGGTAGCTCTTTAAAATTTTGGCGACAAGGTTCATGACATGTGCCAGGAAGGGGTGCTCCAGCCCACCGTCTTTGGGGGGCCCCGATTTCGCCCTTTTTTACACACCCCTTGCCTGGAAAAGGGTTTTTGGCCCCCACCACGTGGGACCTTCAAACCATACTTTGTGTTTTGGTTAAAAAAAAAAGGGGGAAAGTGGGGAAACCCCTCTGTGTCCCCCAGAGGAAAAAAAAAACAAAAAAAAAAAAAAAAAAAAAAAAATAAAAAAAAACACAAAAAAAAAAAAAAAAAAAAAAAACCAAGGAAAAAAAAAAAAAAAAAAAAAAAAAACCAAAAAAAAAAAAAAAAAAAAAAAAAAAAAAAAAAAAAAAAAAAAAAAAAAAAAAAAAAACCAAAAAAAAAAAAAAAAAACCACCCCCCAAAAAAACCCAAAAAAAAAAAAAAAAAAAAAAAAAAAACAAAAAAAAAAAAAAAAAAAAAAAAAAAAAAAACAAAAAAAAAAAAACAAAAAAAAAAAAAAAAAAAAAAAAAAAAAAAAAAAAAACCCCCCCAAAAAAAAAAAAAAAAAAAAAGGAAAAAAAAAAAAAAAAAAAAAAAAAAAAAAAAAAAAAAAAAAAAAAAAAAAAAAAAAAAAACCACAACCAAAAAAAAAAGCAAAAAAAAAAAACAATAAAGGCCATTCCCCCCTTGATGGCCATCTGGGGGTTTGGGGAAATTTCTTTCCTAAACAAATGTTCTGACCCCAAAGCTTTTTCCTCAAAAGGGGAAAAAAAATGGTTTTCCAGGTGGTGGGTACCGAGTTGACATTTGGGTGCTTCATTTTGGGTTTGGATGCTGGTGTGCTGATGACAAATTTTGTCCCCGTGATGGAGGACGAGAAGGTAAGACTGCTGGATGCAGGTTCTTTAAACCCTAAAGGGGACAGTTGGCGATGTATTGTTATGAGATTCACGGGGCCCCTGCCCCAGCGATGAAGGCCTGAGGCCCTGAAAATGATGACCCGCTGGATGCGTTTTGTCGCCGCACGGGGAAGGAGCAACTTCCTTCGTATTCCCCCTCCTGTCCTACCCCCTCTTTTCTCGCTTACCCCCTTAATTTCTCTCCCTTGTTCAGAAATATAAAAATTTGAGAAGGTATGGAAAAGGGTTTTTGGGAAAATTTTATTAAAAGACGACAAATCCAGCTATTTCAAAATCCCTCAAATCAAAACAAAATTGCTGGTTCAAATATAACTGCAAAATAGATCTATAACAAAGTGGCTGGCCAAAATGAAAAAACAGTATCTGCAATGTATTGGATAAAAAAAGGTATTTTTGGGACCTATAATTCATTTTGGTGACTAAAATTGCTGTATTCAAAAATTTTAAATGCAAAATAGATCTTTTCAAAAAAGCTGGCTGCGCCCCAAAATGAAAAAACGTATCTGAAAAAATATTCGGATAAAACAAGGTTTTTTGGACCTATCAATTCACTGTGGTGACTCAAAATTCTGTATTAAATATAAATGCCAAAAAGATCTATAACAAACCCCGGCCTGCGCCAAAGTGAAAAAAACGTATCTGAAATGTATTGATAATCAAGGGATTTTTGGCAAACTATCAATTCCCTGTGGTGACTCAAAATTTGTATTCAAAAATTTTAAATGCAAAAATAATCTATCAACAAAACGGCCCGCGCCAAAGGAAAAAACACGTATCTGAAATGTATTCGGATAATACAAGGTATTTTTGGACCTATCAATTCACCCGTGGTGACTCAAAAAATTTGGGGTATTCCATTTAAGTGCAAAGGTGCCTCAATGAAACCCAAAATGTAGTGGCCCCAAATGAAAAAACACGTACCCGAAAATATTCGGATAATAAAAGGATTTTTGGCACCTATCAAATTTACCCGTGGGATACAAAATTTCTTATTCAAAAATTTTAAATGCAAAGTAGATCTAAACAAGTGGCCTGGCCAAAAGTGAAAAAAACACGTATCTGAAATGTATTGGATAATACAAAGGGAATTTTTTGGACCTTTTTAAATTTCCCCCTGGTGATACAAAAAATTGCTGTTTACATTTAAATGAAGGTGCCTCAAAAACAAAGTGTAGTGCGCCAAAATCAAAAAAACCTATCTGAAATTTATTCGGATATACAAATTATTTTGGATTTCAATTTCCCTGTGGTGACTACAAAAATTTCAGTATTACATTAAGTGCAAGGTGCCTAAGAAAAAATGTAGTGCGCCAAAGTAAAAAAACAGTTTGTAATGTATTCGGATTAAAAGGTATTTTTTGGCACCCTTTAAATTTACCCTTTTGGGAACTACACAATTGCTGGATTCAAATTTAACTGCAAGGTGGCTCTATCAAAAAATCTGGAGTGGGGAAAAGTGCAAAAAACAGTATCGTAATGTATTCGGTAATAAAAGGTATTTTTTGGAACTATCAAATTCCCTGTGGTAACTACACAAATGCTGGATTTAATTTAATGCGGGGGCTCTATCAACAAATTGGAATGGGCAAAAATGCAAAAAAAAACGTTCTGTAAAAGTTTCGGTATAAAAAAGGTTATTTTTTTTGGAAAACCCACAATTCCCTGTGGTAAAATTCCCAAAATTTCTGGATTCAATTTTTAAATGAAAAATGGGTCTATAAAAAATCTGGACTGGGCAATTTTAAAAAACACGTATCTGAAAAGTTTTTGGATAATTTCAAAGGTATTTTTGGCACTATCAAATTTACCCGTGGTGATCAAAATTGCTGTATTTAAATTTTTAAATGCAAGTGATCTATCAACAAAGCTGGCCTGCGCCAAAGTAAAAAAACGTATCTGAAAATGTTTTCGGTTAAAACAAAAGGGATTTTGGCACCTTTCAATTTCCTGTGGTGAACAAAATTGCTGTATTCACTTTAAGTGCAAGGTGCCCCAAAAAACAAAGCTGTAGTGCGCCAAAGTAAAAAAACAGTTTGAAAAATTTTTTCGGATAAAAACAAGTTATTTTTGGTTTCAATTTACCTGTGGTGATACAAAATTGGTTTCACTTAAGTGCAGGTGCCTCAATGAAAAAAGCTGTGTGCGCCAAAGTCAAAAACACGTATTGAATGTATTGGGAAAAATAAAGGTATTTTTTGGCACCTAAAAAACCCACCTGGGGGAAATAACAATTGCTGGATTAAAATTTAACTGCAAGGTGGCTTATAAAACAAATTGGGAAAGGGGGCAAAAGTGCAAAAAAACACGTATCTGTAATTATTGTCTAATAAAAGGTATTTTTTGCCCCCTACAAATTCACCTGTGGTAACTCCAAAATTGCGGGATTCCAAATTTAACTGAAGGGGCTTTTTTCAACAATTCTGGATGGGAAAAAGTGCAAAAAACCGTATATGAAATGTATTCGGATAATAAAAGGTATTTTTGGCCCCTTTCCCAATTCCCCGTGGGCTACAAAATTGCTGCATTCACTTTTAAGTGAAAGGTGCCTAATGAAAAATTGGGACTGGGAAAAAGTGCAAAAACAGTACTGTAATGATTGGAAAATAGAAGGTTTTTTTTGGCCCATCAACCTGTGTGACTCAAAAATTTGCGGGATTTAATTTTTTTTCCTGCAAGGGGATAATGAAAAAAGGTGGAAGGGGAAAAAATTGAAAAGAACACCTATCTGAAATGTATATGATAATTAAAGTGGAGTTTTGCATAAAAAAGGGGAATGCAGTTACTAGAAAGATGTTTTCCCTAATTAGCGGGGCCCCCAAACCCAGGAAATATTTCAAAAAAAAAAATGTTAATAAAAAAGCATTGCAGTGAAAGTTACAAAAATCTTGGTGAACTTTATCCAGTATTCTTTATAGGTTTGTCGGTTCGCCCGCGGGGGCCCCCCCTTTCTCCCCCCCGGGAACTTTCGTGGTGATGCTCCTTTAAAATTCTCTACCTAACTACATAAAATCTTCCAATTTTAAAATCTAACTAAATTTAAGGATCCAGTAACAGTAGAGTTTCTTGTAAAAAAATAGTTTAAATTTCGCTGAGCTTTTTGGACACAAGCAAGCGCACGTCCTTTGCTTGAGACGCTGAGAGACACTGGGGCTTTGACGCTGTTCTTGTAAACGGGTCATGTGTTTTTTCCCAGCCAATCGCAACCAACAACCCAGTCTGACGTGCACAACATTCCCCCTGCTCTATTCTGTAAGCTGATTTGCTGGCCGCCAAAATGACAGGAAGCGCCGAAATGGCGGATCTTAATAGATGATGCACGTTTTTAACCTAAATTATCGCATGATCTAAAATTTCGATCAACATAAAAACTTCCCGATTTAAAAACTTTGTCGAAAATAATCGCTAAAAACCCATTCCCGAAAATCTTAACCCGATCTTCAGAACATTCTGAAAATGGCCAGGAAATGTGCATGCCTTTATCCATTGTACAAACCGGAACACCGTCCTCGAGTGCAGCGGCAGACCGGCCTCCCCCAAAAAAATCTGTGGCAATGTTTCCCCCGTTGGAATTCCCGCCCGAATGTTGGCCGGGGTGTATGAACAGAGAAAGGCCTTAACGATTTTTTTATGATCAGGCGGAAGGGTATCCCTGTGAATTTGATGTCAGCCAGTGGCGTCATGCGTGGGGCACCTGCCCTTTGTTGAGGCCATTCGGGGGCCCCGTTATTGTCAGTCGCCCGGCTACGGGATGATAAAGTCTTTCCCCTGCTTCATTCCCGGAACGATGTGAAAAATCTGTCTGGGGCAGGGGGCTGGGATGTGGGCGGGGACTGAAATGGAGGGGGAGGAGGAGGGCATTGGAGCGAAGCTTGTTGGTGAAATGAGTGGGTTTTTCCAGGTGGGCAAGAGAGGAGGAGGAGGGCGTGGAGGAGGTAGATGGAGTCAGGAAGACGAGGCAGATGCCGAAAACCGTGGCAGTTTTCGTGGAGATGGAGGCAGGGAGCCCCCCGGAGTCATTGTGCAGATGGCACGCCAGCATGATGATTTGCCTGGTAGTGACAGCCCAATAGTAGATCCCGCAGGGGATGACCTTGGCTCTCATATTGGACCCCCGCTGCGGTCCAAAATGGGGCCTTTTTCCCCGTATTGAGGGGAGGAAAACTTAAATCATGGGAAATTCCTTTTGTAGTTGGCCCCCTGTTGTGCGGCATCGTCCCCCTGACAGGGTTTTGACCGGGGGGTTCCTCGCGTCAGTACTATGCCGCGGGTGTGGGGGTAGGGGGGGGGGGTTAGGAGCAGTACCAGCTCATCAGCAGCACTAAGTTTGGAGTCACTGGATGAGCTGCTTCCTTCACACCGCCTAGTGAGGAGGGCAGTCGCCAGCAGGCAGCACTGGACCTGGAGCAGTCCTGAACCAACAGGTGGTGGCCTACTTGGACAGCACTCTGCCACCCACAATTAGAAGATCCGCTGGACTACTGGGCAGCCGAAAAATGGATGTGTGGGCCGCAACTTGCCGAGTTTTTGCAGTGGGAGAAGCTGTCTGCCGGCCAAGTAGTGTTGGCATCAGTGCGGGTGTGTTCAGTGCGGCGGGTGGGGCTTCGTTACCCAAAGAGAACCCACTGTTCCTCTGGGAAATGATGGAGACGACTGACCTTTGGTCAAGATGAATCAGGCGATGGGATCGGTAGGATTTCCACACCATTGACTTAGCGGTCATGTCCTGGGTTCAAAACTACCTGCCTCAGCCACTATTCTGATGCCGCCACTGTTGATGCACACATCTGCTGACAGTTTCCCCATCTGCCTACACCATCTTACCAGGGATGGTATTGCCATCCACCTTCAACATCTGTCATTGTGGCCACTCTATTGAACCTCATGCTGCTGCTGCTTTGCTGGTGCCGTGAATCCACACTGTGTCACTGTGCCACTCTCTGACTCATGCTGTTGCTCCTGCCGCCAGTCACCTCAATCTCTGTATTGTGCCACTCTGTGGCCTACTCCTTTCTTTTGCCATCTCCCAGAATTCATTGTGCCACTGTTTGAACTCATGCTGCTGCTGCCGTGCCCTCCACTCTCCTGTCATTGAGCCACTCTGTGGCCTACTCTGTTTTTTTTTTTGCCACCTCCAGAATGGTGATTGTATGCCACTGCTGACCTCATGCTGCTGCTACGTGACCTCCACTCTCAGTCTTTGTGCCACTCTGTGGCCACCTCCTGTTTTTACCACCTCCGAATGTCATTTGTGCCACGTCTGACTCATGCTGCTGCTGTGGCTGCTGCCGTGACTCCACACTGTGTCATTGTGCCACTGTTCTGCCTCTGCTGCTGCTGCTTGCCTCCACTCTCTGTCATTGTGCCACTCTGTGGCCTACTCCAGTTTTTGCCCCCTCCAGACTGAAGATTTTGCCACTGCTGACCTCATGCTGCTGCTACCGTGACCTTCCACACTGTAGTCATTGTTGCCACTCTGTGGCATGTTCTGTTTGGCACCTCCAGATGTCATTGTGCTCACTGCCTGACCTCATGCTGTGCCGCCAAGTTGACCTCGCTCTCCAGTCATTGTGACCTCTGTGTCCTCCTCTGTTTTGCCTCCTCCAGAATGTCATTGTGCCACTGTCTGACCTCTGCTCTGTGGCTGCGCCCGGTCACTCCAACACTCTGTTCACTAATGTTGCCCCGTGAGCTCCACAGCTTGTTTTGTTCCAGCTTTCGCTGGCATGGGACTTTATCAGGCTACATTCCGCTTGAGTTTTTTTGGGTCAGTTTGCCCTCTTAAGTGGACAGGAATTTTATAGTGAAGCGATTCTAAGTGCGGCGGCAGGTCATTGTGCGTGTCATACTAAAACACAACATGTATGAAGACCAAAACCAAGCTCCCTCTGCATATTTATGCATGGCACAACGTTCCACAGCACCCTGCAGGCTCTGTGCAGCCTGGAATGAAATAAGATGTTTTTTAACGCGATTTGTGCTGAAGTAATTCGGACCGAAACAAATTTTCGTCGGAAAATTCGGCGATGTGACGAATCGGGAATTTGAGGAAATTGCCCATCTCTAGGTATTGTGACACCTTACATGTCTTCGGACGCATCTTGGACCGTCCTGGGTGGTACTTTGCTCACGGGGATTGACCGCTTTGGTTATGCGATTTGGGCACACCGGACACAGGCTTCTTTCTGGCTTCAGCCTGTTTATCTCTTGATAAGGTTATATCATACAGCCGTTATACAAACGTACAAACCAAACCATGGCCGGTCGGCCACTAACTAATCATATATTGTTTACATCTCTATCCTTGGCCTGGACCTAGCGTCCAGTTACCACCAGAACTCACGTCCACAGCCTCCACTGGTACCTTGGGCTTCTTCAGCACCTGGGCAAGAGTTACTCCAAGCTCTGCTGCTCCAACTTACCGGTAGCAGGCCACGCCCCGATCACTTGGAGAGGACAGGCTTTTATAGCCAACCAGAGGGATGGCCCAAAAACCAGAAATGGAACCTGGGACGCGGGGGTGGAACAGCCACCCACCCATCTGCAAGCTGTTCCGGGGAAGCCAAGCCATAATGGCTGAATGTCAAGCCATGCTATATTACAGCTGTCTGCAACCTAAG
This sequence comes from Phyllomedusa bahiana, assembly GCA_025379985.1. Lineage (NCBI taxonomy): Eukaryota > Metazoa > Chordata > Amphibia > Anura > Hylidae > Phyllomedusa > Phyllomedusa bahiana. Next base: position 6,634 of record JAODAL010042472.1, on the reverse strand, counting down.
TGTTTGCTGCAGATAATAATTGGCTCCCCCCCACCAGCCCAGGCTCTTGTGGCCGTTCTACCAGGGACGGCTCCGCTTCGTGCAATGAACAGGCAACTACCTGTTTGTCACTTTGTCCACATCCCTACCCCTCTGATAAAGCCCGTAGGCTTCTCACATGAATCCAGGCCCTCGGTGGTCCTAAGCTCCTATTTTGGGGCAACGTTCTTCCCTACAACCTCAGGGGCCGGGACTACATTTCAATGCTCGGCTTAGCGGTGGGCTCACATGCTCTCTCCCCCACTGAGCGCAATGACTGAGTCTAAGCCACTTACAACCTGTGCCATAACACTTGCACACTCTGCAAAATGTCACCCCCTTCAGCCCGTTATGACGTCATTCACAGGGCTATATCCTGACAATCTCACAAGAGGCAGTAAGGACATCACCCTATCAGGGTTCAATATCACTAGGGCCGCTAGGGGCGCCACTAAGCCCCAACCTGCTAACCTCTTTGACTGCAGGATTACCATGAGACCACAATTCTCTTCATCCCACGGTCTCTGGCCCTCATGATTATCCTCCTGACCTGTTGCTTCTTCTCTTGGCTACTAGCTGTCACATGATTTATCTCAGTGAAATAACTTTGCTGTACTAGGACTCACTGAAAGCCCCATAACAAGAATGCTAGTAATTTCTGGGTTCCCAATGCCACACTTTCACTTACGTCAGGTTTACAATCTGATGGGCAGACAAAGCGCTCTCCTAAAACGCTGTTCAGGTCTTACTGCACGGGCCCCTTACATAATGTTGGTGACATATTCCCTGTGACACGTCCTCATTTCGGCTCTTTCTGAGCAGCGGATCTCTGCAGCAACGTGTGGAGATGTTTCTGACATCCCCTGTCACTGGTCTCTAAGGGGAGAAACTCAACTCTTTACCCTCTGAGGATCCAAATTTACTCTCACCGGCCCCTCATGGCGCTGAGCATACCCTCTTTTTTTCTGGGTCTAGCAGTTTCACTACCTTCACTGCAATTCCTTATGACCACGCAGTAAAAGCTACTGAAAATACCAGGCAAGCATTGGAGAAAAGTTAACCTTAGCTGCTCTACAGTGTACCAGCATGACAATTTCATTCCCTGCAGTGTCACAATCTGGATTTTTTTCATTGATCCCCTTCTCTGTAATAAACTGATCAGGGCTGTAACCAAATTCTGCCTTGGCACTAGTTTTCATTGCCAATGTTTTTTCATCATTATCTCATGATAATCAAATCATCCTTACATGAGGCACGGAACACTTGTCGTGTGTCCCATTCCCACACTGTAAACAAGAGACTCTTCACAGTAATTGTTTTTCACATGGTCAGATAACCACCACACTCATACTCTTAATCTCATTACATGGTAGCAGGACGCCTCACACCAACAGCTAGCAGTGCTATCACCTTCTGGGAAAAAGGGGGGGGCTGTTTCTCTATTTTTTTTTCAGGCAACTCACTTGCAGAGTTCCCATTAAAGCAGGCAAAAATCTCTCTGGACCAACAATAGCAGAAACATAACTGCTGGCTATCCCTCACTGGACCACACCTCAGTAACCTTGTTTATCACAAATTGTGGGAGAGGATTCATTTCCTGGATTCTCCAGTTCACTTGCAGGCTGCTAACTGAAACATGAAGTTCCTCTCTGGTAACAACAGCAGTTCGCACAGAAACGTTAGGCTATCCTTCCCTGGGCCCGCATTACTGCGACTTAGCAGGCTACTACCAGGTACACATTGTTTGCAGGGGGTTACTGGTAAGACACCTTTTGAACTGGTCCCCCAGACACATTCACACCCACTGTAGCGCACTCATTTTCCAGGTTCCCACACAGGAGATGGAGAGGACACCATGTTGCTAGGGGCAACCACATTAGATCACATGGCTGCTAGGGTTAACCATTTCTCCTGATTGGTCTTCCACCACATAACCCACACATCCTCTGCAATACTCTCAGTACTGTTAACCCCAACCCTCTAGGGGAGACCTGAGCTGCTCTCTGCTACGGCGTAAGCTGGTGTTACACACAGGACACAGTAATGGAGCCAACTCTGTGACCCAGCTCCCCACACCCTGCTCAAGCTGTGTGACCTGCTTATGATCCACAGGCAGGGTAGGCTATATTCCTGCCATGGCATTTTCATCAGACACCATTGCTTATAGGTCAATAACCTTCAGGACTCTGCAAGTCACTGCTCTCAGGACTCTTCTGGCTTGTCAGCATTATTTGGTAGGGCCTCTGGTCTAGCCCAAAACCAAGGTCCTCATATTTAGATTCTTGCACAGTCCCACATCATATCACCAACCCCCCGGGAGCAGTCTTACCTGATTTGATGTCTGGGCTCAGTCTGGATTTCTGCTGCTGAATGTTCCATGTCAGCCCTGGGGTGGGGCTCCCATTCACTGAAGCTCCAGGGCTGCGGCTGTGGCCTCCTCCTGAGAGGGCAGGTAAGAGCAGTACCATCTCTTCCAACTTTGTGGCATCTCAAACAAAGCTGCCTCTGCTGGACAGTGGAAGCAGGCTCTTGTGATCAGATGGGGGGGGCGGGGGGGGGGGGGGTTGTGTGGCCCGGGGTTGCCACTGGCAACGGGCAACGCAGGTCCCTTAGCAACAACAATCTCTTCTTGAGGTGTACCCCTTTTGGAATGAACGTTACGGCCTCACTCGCCAGGGGACATCCCCTCATGAAAATGTCCTCCTGTAGGATTAATCACACCACTCATGCTGGTTCGCTTGCCATCAGTCTTTTCTGCTCTGGACTCATGCACCTCCAGCCTTGCTTGACTGCTTGTATTGTGGTGAGTTCCACCTTTCTCAGATGGGGAACTGTGGTTCAGAATGGCTTTTAACCCTCATGGTCTGACTTTCAACTTTGCTTGGAGCTTCTCATTCTCCTTTCTCAATGGTTGCAGTCAGCTACTCAGACTCCTTCATAGACTGCCTCAGCTGGAGCAAGGAGTTCCTCCATGCAAATACAAATTTAAAGGCCAGACAACACAGTCTTTTAGACAGCACAGTCTGACATGCAGGTTTGTCCTCCTCTTCCACTGAGAGGACACGAGTCTCTCACCCACAGAAACTCAGCGCTTTTTGCTGGGGGTGTGTCTCCTTAGCAGCCTGCCTTCACAATAAGGCCTCCGCCCTTTAAATTGTGCTGCAGAAGACTTTGCAATTGTACCATTCAGGCACAACTCGTGCCAACACTGGGCCATTCAGTTGTGCCATATTATGCCACGGAGTCCTCACCATATGTGACACCCTTTCATGTCTTCGGACGCCTTCTTGGACCGTCCTGGGGGTACTTGCTCACGGGATTGCCGCTTTGGTAAGCGAATGGCACACCGACACAGGCTTCTTTCTCGGCTTCAGCCTTTTTTTATTCATGCACAGGTTAAACATACAGCCGTATCCCAAAACGAAACAAAAACAAACCCTGGCCGCCCGGGCCACTAACTAAACATATATTGTGTTACCTCTCTATCCGTGGCCTGGACCTAGCGTCCAGTACCACCAGCACTCACGTCCCCCAGCCTCCACGGGGTTCCTGGTTTTCTCTCAAGCCACTGGGCAAAAAGCTTCCCTCCAGCTCTGCTGCTCCAACTTCCCGGTAGCGGCCACGCCCCCGATCACTTGGAGAGACAGGCTTTTTATAGCCAACCAGAGACTGGCCAAAAACCAGACATGGAACCTGGGACGCGGGAACAGCCACCCACCCATCTGCAGCTTTTCCGGGAAGCCACCCATAATGCTGAATGTCAGCCATGCTATATACAGCTGTCAGCAACCTAGTGTTGCTGACAGATAATAATTGGCTCCCCCCACCAAGCCCAGGCTCTTGGTGGCACGTCTCTACCAGGACGGCTCCGCTTAGTGGCAAAGACAGGCAACTACCTGTTGTCACTTTGTCACAGTATAAAGTAAATCAGTTGCTGTCAGATTGAAGCAGCCCCTGCTGACTCCTGCTCTACCAATCAATGCTGCTCTCACTCACACAGAAATATAGGAAGCAAACTTTTTCCTCCTCTGTGCTTTGCCCTCCCCCTTACCGTATTCTCATGCTTTCATATGGATTATTTTTTATTGAAGTGGCTAAAAAGTGGGAGGCCCATCACCAACCAAAAAAAAAGTGTGAGGGACCAGTCCCCTCCACCCTCCATAAAAATACACCTATGTCCTCCCTCTGTCTTCCCCTGAGCTGCCGTGGTCAATCGCACAAGACGATTGGGGGCGTCCAATGACGGGAATTGGTTAATAATAATAATAATAATAATAATAATCTTTATTTATATAGCGCCAACATATTCCGCAGCACTTTACAATTTGACGGGAGTAGGTGCAGACAAAAAAAAAACCAACATACATTGCACAATGAAAAGCTACTTACAGATGAGACACAAGGTGAGAGGGCCCTATTAGGTTGTATAGGAGAGACGAAGGGTAAGAAGTGCTAGATTTACAATGGTCCAGCCATGTGACATAAATATGGGGTTGTTTTATGTAGAATGGACCTGCCACCCTGACAGTAAATGTATATACAGTTAAGTGCCGAAAATGAGTACGCTGGCGGGTGAGGGGAGGGGGGAGGGGTAGCCATTAGGGATTCGGGTAGGCCAGAGTGAGAAGATGTGTTCTCAGGGCCCTCTTAAAGCTATGAGAGTTCTGAGTGTGCCTGATCGCTTGCGGTAGCATGTTCCAGAGAACTGGTGCCGCACGTGTGAAGTCTTGAAGACGTGCATGGGAGGTTCAGATGATTGAGGAATGTAATCTGATATCATCAGCAGAGCGGCGAGAGCGGGTAGGGTGGTAGACAGAGATGAGGGAGGAGATGTAAGGGGGTGCAGCACTGTGGAGAGCTTTATGGGTGAGTGTGATTAGTTTATATTGTATCCTGTACTGAATGGGCAACCAGTGCAGTGACTGACACAGGGTAGAGGTATCAGTGTAGCGGCTGGAAAGAAAGACAAGCCTGGCTGCTGCATTCAGGACAGATTGTAGAGGGGAGAGTTTGCACAGAGGGAGACCGATAAGCAAGGAGTTACAGTAGTCAAGACGAGAATGAATAAAAGCAACAATGAGAGTTTGAGTTGTTTCCACAGTGAGAAACGGACGGATTCTGGAGATGTTCTTGAGGTGCAGGTGACAGGAGCGGACGAGGAACTGGATATAGGGGGTGAAAGACAGATCAGAATCTAGTATAACCCCAAGACAGCGGGCGTGCTGCCTCAGAGTTATGGTGGTGCCACACACTGAGACAGAAATGGCAGGGTAAGGTCGGTTAGTAGATGGTGGGATGACTAGAAGTTCAGTTTTAGTGAGGTTTAGTTTGAGATAGAGAGAGGACATGATGTCAGAGGCAGCGGACAGGCAGTCACTGGTGTTCTGTAGCAGGGCGGGAGTGATGTCCCGGGAGGAGGTGTATAGTTGAGTGTCATCCACATATAGATGGTACTGGAAGCCAAATCTGCTGATTGTTTGTTCAATGGGGCTGTGTAGATAGAAAAGAGGAGAGGACCGAGAACGGATCCCTGAGGAACCCCGACAGCAAGAGGAAGAGGAGAGGAGGTAGATCCTGCAAATGAGACACTGAAGGAGCGGTCAGAGAGGTAGGATGAAAACCAAGCGAGAGCTGTGTTAAACTAAAGCATATTAACATATCTTTCTCCATGATGTATGACAACACTGTAACTACAAGCAAGAGTTTAACTAAGAGTTTAGCTAAGAATAATGTGAAGTTCCTATATAAAATAATTATTTTGCTACATAAGCATGTTTTGGCAAATATGAATCTGATTTTCCAGTCATATTATATCTAAATTACACAGCCCCTTTAACATTTTTAATAAATCTTTGGTTTAAGTATGGAAGGAGCATCTTGAAGGTCACGCACTAGAGATACCTTGTTAAGCCCATATCAATGGTTGTGTCCTTTGTCTCTCCCCTGCCCAGGTAGGGTCCCGATTGGTTAAAGCTTTCTCTCCCCTAGTTGGAAACTTTTACTAATCAGTCATTTCAATCCAGTAATAAATTGGAGATTGGACCAAGCATTGAGAGTTCACCCAAAGTTTAGCAACAACAAAGCACTTTACCCCTAAAGCTTTCATAGTTTCATAGTTTATAAGGCTAAAAAAAGACAAGTCGTCCAGCGAGTTCAGCCTGTTGTGCTAAGGTGTTGATCCAGAGGAAGGCAAAAACCCCCAATGAGATAGAAGCCAATTGTCCTCATTTTAAGGAAAAATTCCTTCCTGACTCCAGTCTGGCAATCAGAAAAATTCCTGGATCAATGATCCCTCTCCAGAATACTAGTCACTATAACTAGTTATATAATTACGATCCAGAAATTCATCCAAACCCTATTTGAAATCGTTAATTGAAATCACCCTGACAAGTCCCTCTTGCAGAGAATACCATAGTCTCACAGCTCTTACAGTAAAGAATCCCTTTCTATGTTTATGTAGAAACTTTCGTTCCTCAAGACGTAGAGGATGCCCCCTTGTTCTAGATACAGCCCTGTGTATAAATAAATCTTGGGAGAGACTCTATATTGACCTTTGAGTGTTTTAAAATATTTATTATGGTCCCCCGAAGCCTTTTTTCTCAAAAAATAAATTTTA
>JAODAL010042471.1:0-34789 GCA_025379985.1 Phyllomedusa bahiana | reverse complement strand
TTTTTTTTGCACCAATGAAATAAAACAGCAATTACTGCAAATTTTGTATCGTAATTAAGTTCAAGAGGGGTCTTTGAACAAAAATGGCCGCCCCAAAAGTAAAAAAGTAATTAAATTGGTACGGATAATAAAAGGTGGGTTTTGCCCCAAGAATACAACAGCAGTTACTAAAAAAATTCTGTACCCAAATGTAAGTCAAGGTGGGCTTCAAACAAAAATGGCCTGCGCCAAAGTGAAAAAACACCAAATTAAAAATTGTGTACGGGTGAAAAAAGGTGTTTTTGCCCTATGAAAACAACAGCAATTACTGAAATTTTCTGTATTCTAATGTAAGTAAAGTGGTCTTTGAAAAAAAAATTGGCCTGCGAAAAAAGTGAAAAAACACGTAATTAATTGTTTACGGATAAAAAAGGGGGTTTTTGCCCTATGAAATACAACAGCAGTTACTAGAAAAATTTCTGTACCAAATGTAAGTCAAGGTGGTCTTTGAAAAAAAACCGGGGGCTGTCCCATTGGTAAAAGGTCCATTTTTACTCAGGTGCGGGGCGTGCGGGCCAAAAAACTTTAAAAAACGCCTTTTTCAATGTAGGTTAAAAGAAGAGTCTGGGTGCCAATATGAAATTTCCCCTTTTTCAAACCCTGCCTTTGTTGTTTTCGTTTAGCCCCCCCCACCCCCCGGTGTAAAGCGCTTTTGTTTTTTAAAAAAAGTCTCACCCTTAACTAAATAAGAATTAAATTTATAATCTACTTGTTTAATGTTCACAGTTTTAAAGAGGGGCGAATTTCTCAAAAATTCAGTTCGGCACTTTGGGTTTTTCCCCGACAAAAATAAATTCGGCCCAAAATTATTCGGGGAATCGCGTTAAAAAAACAGCTTTTCCAGGGTGCACAGAGCCTGAGGGTGCTTAGAACTTGTGCATGCTTAAAAAGCAGAGGGGCTTGGGTTTTGGGCTTTATACAATGTTTGTTTTAGTATGACAAAACCCTGACTGCCGCCATTTTAGAATCACTTCACTATAAAAATTTCCTGGGCACTTAAAAGGGGAAAACTGACCCAAAAAAAATCAAGCGGGAATGTAGCCTATAAAGTCTGCTGAAAAAAAAAAAAAACTGAGGCTCAGGGGGTAAATTTGACAGAGTGTGGAGGGGACGGCGGCAGGGGAGCCAGCAGATGGGGGGGGGGGGGTGGGGGTCAGAGGTGGCACGATGACATTCTGGAGAGGGCAAAAAAAGGAGTAGACCAAAAAGTGGCACAATTACACAGTGGGAGGGTTTGGCAGCAGCAGCATGGGTCAGACAGTGGCCAATTTACAGTCTGGGTGGGAAAACGAGAGGCCACGGAGTGGCACATTGACACAGTATGGAGGTCACGGGAGCAGCAGCATGAGGTCGGCGTGGCAAATGACATTCTAGAGGTGGCAAAAACAGGGTAGGCCACAGAGGGCACAATGAACAGTGTGGAGGTCAAGCAGCAGCAGATGAGTCAGGCAGGGGCACAATGACCAGTGTGGAGGGCACAGCAGCAGCATCTGAGGTCAGGCAGTGGAAATGATATTCTGGGGGGTGGAAAAAACGGAGAGGCCACAAAGTGGCACAATGACAAGGGGTGGAGGTCACACCCAGCAGCATGAGGTAAAGGGGAGGGGCAAAAGACACAGTGTGGAGGGAGGGAAAACGAAGATGAGTCAGGCGTGGCACAATGACTTTTGGGGTGGCAAAAAAGGAGTAGGCCACAGGTGGCACAATGCACAGTGGGGAGGTCACGGCAGCATGGGTCGACAGGGGTAAAATGACATTCTTGAGGTGGCAAAAAATGTAGTAGGCCACGAGTGACACAATGAAGAGGTGGAGGTGACGCACGCACTGAGGTCAGATAGTGGCACGGACAAGTGTGGAGGCACGGGCAGCGGGGTCGACGTGGCACAATGACATTTGGAGTGGAAAAACAGTAGTGGCCACAGAGTGGCACAATGCCAGAGAGTGGAGGCACAGAGCCACACAGAGGTCAGAGAGTGGCAAAGGACACAGTGTGGAGGGCCGGCGCAGCAGCATGAGGTGGGAAAATGGCACAATGATTTGGAGGTGGCAAAAAAAAGGAGCGGGCCCACAGAGTGGACAATGACACAGTGTGGAGGTCACGGCAGCAGCAGCATGGGGCCCAGAAAGTGGCACAGTGACACAGTGTTGGGGGCACGGCCCCGAGCAGCATGGGGTGGCGTGGCACAATGACATTCTGGAGGGGCAAAAAGAGGGCAGGCCACGAGTCCCCATGACACATGTGGAGGAAAAGGGCAGCAGCACAAATGAGGTCAACAGGGCACAATCACATTCGGGGAGGGGGCAAAAACAGGAGTAGGCCACAGAGTGCACAATGACAAGTGTGGATGTCAGGGCCCCAACAAAAGCAGCAGCAAAATGAGGATAGAGTGGCAGAATGACAGAGTGTGGAGGTGGGGGGAAATACCGTCCCTGGTAAAGAGGTTTGGGGGGGAGATGAAGAAATTGTCAGCGATGTGTTGATCAGGCGGGTGGAGCTCAAAAATAGGGGTGAGGCAGGTAGTTTAAACCCGACTCTTTTCCCAGATTTTGGGGTGAGGCTCATGGCTGATGTAGTTGATGCCAAAGGGCATTGGTGTGTGGAAATCCTGCCCGATCCACGCCTGATTCTTTTTGAAAAAGGTCAGTGTTCCACATTTCCCTGGACAAGGGGTTTCTCCTTGGGGTAACGTGGCCCCCGCCGCACTGAACACCCGCTCTTCCCACACTACTGGCCGGGCAGGATAGTTTCCCCCCCACTGAAAACCCGGCAAGTTGCGGCCACACATCCAGTTTGGCTGCCCGTAGTCCAGGGATCTTCTAATGGGGTGGCAGAGTCGTCCAAGTAGGCCACCACCTTTGGTTCAGGGATGCTCCCGGTCCCGCTGTGTGGCGACTCCCCCCTCCTCTTAGGCGGTGAAGGAAAGTGTCATCAGTGATCCAGACTTAGGGTTTCTTGATGGAGTGGTACTGCTCCCCCCCCCCCCCCTTCCCCCAGCGCCCGGCGTAGTACGTGACCCCAAGAAGAACCCCCCGGTCAGACCTGTAAGAGGGGGTCGAGCCGCACATAGGCAGGCCCAAATGATACGGAGGGTTTCCATAGTATTTGAGTTTTTTCCCCCTTCAATAGCTGGGAAAAAAAAAAGGCTCCCCTTTTGGACCGGAGGGGGTCCAATGGGGTGGAGAGCCAGAAGTACCCTCTGCGGTGCTGACTATTGTCTGTCCCCAGCCCGGCAAATCGCATGTGCGGGCCTTTGACAAGTGTCGGGGGGTCCCTCCCATTTCTCCCTGAATACGCCACGGTGCTTGTGGGTCATTGCCTGTCTTCCTCTCTCCATCTACCCCCCTCCAGTGTCCTGCCCCTCCTCTTTTTTCCCCCGGGGGTATAAAATCCACTCATTTCACCGGGGAAAATGTTCTGCCCCAATGTCCTCCCCTCCCCCTTTTTCAGTCCCCATGAAGATGTAGTCGCCCGTCCCCCAGTCCCTGCCCAAGACTTTTTTTCAGCATTTGTTCCGGGAAATGAAAGCAGTGAATGAATTAAATTCACCCCGAGTCCTGGCGACTGACAAATACCGTGGCCCCTCGAATGGCCTCAACAAACGGAGATGTCCGCTGAGCTGCCACTGGCTGCATCAAAGTTACACAGGGGAGTACCCCTGTCCGCCTGGATCTCAAAAAACATTAATGGCCTTTCTCTGTTCATACAGTCGGCCCAAAATTGCAGGCTGGAATTCCAAAGGTTGGAAACATCGCTTTATCGGTGTGTTGGGGGGGGCCGTTCTGCCGCTAAAATTTGAGGAGGGTGTTCCGGGCTTTGTAGGAATGGATGAAGTGCATGCACATTTTCCGGGTTTTTTTTTGAATTTCTGAAGATCGGGGGAAAGGGGCTTCAGGAACCTTTTCAAAAACCAGGTTAACAATGCGCCATGCGGGTGCTTGGCCATCCCCTCGGGGGCGCGCGGGCACCATGTTTCCCCCCATTGTCCTCCCTGGTTGTTTTTCCTTGGGCAGAGAAAGCCACACATCGATTTTCTTGCTGCATGACGCGAGCAGTTTCTCCCCTATTGACTTCGTTCGCCGAGGCAAGCCAGGTGTAGAACTGCGTGACACCGCTGTGCCCTCACATGTGGTATGATGAAGCATTTTTTGGAGGTGAGATGGTGGGGGTGGTGGTGGGGAGGAGGAAGGGGACATTGGCCCCTGGAGCCGCATTTGACAACGTGGAGGAGGAAAACGGCGTCTCCCCGAATAAGTTGTTGGTGTGCCCGGGAGGAAGCACATTCCCCCAGTGGGCCCAAAGGACATGTATGGCCCGCTAGTTACAGCTCCCGATGTCCGCCTGCCGTGCACTTGGAAAAAACCCGATAAGCTCAAGGACTGGCCCCCCCTTCCTGTTCTACATATTTATGAAGTGTGGTATGCCTTTTTGGAAAAAAAAATTATGGCTTGGGAATCTCCATCTCGGTCGGGACAAGCCTTTTGTTCTCTTAACGGTGCAGAGTCACCATTTGAAGGGAGGGACTGCAGTACCAAAAACTTGAAAGGAGGCCCGGGCAGCTTCTGACCTTAGGATGGTTGGACGCTATTTTTTTTCCTTTTTCAATTGCCCGTTGAAACGACTGCTGGCGCCATGAGTGGGGGAAAAAGGAAAGGAGCGTCGGGGAAGGGGAGATGAAGTCAAAGAGAAAACGCTACCTTCTGCAGAGGGGAGGGTTTGGGACTGGCTGCAAGGGCCCATGCGGGGGGCGGGTGGCCATGCTGCTGCTGTTCCCTACGGCGGCAGGATGGACACCCATTCTGGGGCCCTTTTCCCCCAAAGGAACTGGATGGTGACGCCCATGTGTTACGCAGGGCCGTGGTTTGGCCCAACGTTAGTTTCCCTGGCCCAAAATTCCCTTTTTTCCCTGCCCACAGATTCTACATTTTCCCCCATATTCGGCTCCTCCGGTGTTCTTGGGCAAAAAAACTCCCAAACACCGCCCGAGTAGTGATTTTACTCCCAAATCCCTCCGCACTAAAGGGGATACTCCCGCCGTCCCTCGCTGAGCCCCTGTGCCGCTACTGTCTTGGACCTGCGAAGGGGTTTTTCCCCCGTGGCCGCTTGGCCCCCGCCTCACACTGTGCTCCCCTGCTGACTCAGGGCCCACACAAACCACTTGCTGGCTGGGGCCGCTCCCTTGGACTGAAATCTGACGCCCCCTTTCTCCTGCCCGATAAAGAAGCCCTTGCCTCCCCCGGCCCCAAAGTGGGTCGGCTAATCTTCATCTATTTGTTTTTTCATCGTAACTGCAGTCCTCACCCCCGGTCTTGGTATGCAGAGGCTGACCCCTCACAACATGACCCCCCATGCCATTTTTCAACATTTATACTTTGTGCCTACTGCAAAAAGCGGGGGATTTGGCCCCATTTCTTAAATGCCAAGTAGGGGTGACTCCCCTCCTTAAAATTTTGTTCATCCCCCGCTATAAGGGGCGTGACCCAAAAGCCCCACATAGTAGACTCTGGGGGGGGGAAACCCCCAAAAGGAGGGGGTCAGAGGGGGTTAAAGGGAAGGTGAGGGCCGCTGACCGCTCCGGCCATGCCAAACTAAGGTTTGTGTTGGATGTTCCCACTGACCCCTTGGGCCCTGGGGTTGTAGATGCCCTTCTGGGGGGGAAGGGGGATGACCTAGTCAACCAACAAGAACCCTTGGGTTGTTTAAACCCAAACACCGGCCCTAGATGAAGGGGGCGTTGTGGCCTCAACGATTTGCCCCCTGCTGGACGCCCCGGGTTTGCTATGTTGGGGCCCTTGGCCTGCTCCGGAATGTTTGTGCCTTTTCCCATTGGGCCAGGTAAAACCCCCCTGCCCCCTCTCGGGCCCTAAAAATTAAACGGGTTTGTTCTAAAATTGTACAGAAAATTTTTGTGAAGATTTTGGGTATATGATAAATACCCCATCCTGAAATTTGACCCCAAAATGAACCCCAAAGAAAACAAGTTTGGGGAAAAACCCCTTTGGTATAAATTGCGCTCCCAAATGGCCAGGAAAAATTTACTTGTTGTTTTCTTTTAAAACACTGTTTATTTTTTCCTAAATGTAAAAGCACAAAAGGTTAAATTTAAACCCCTTGGACATGAATTATGTACAGGCAAAATTGTTTTCCTTTGCCCGGTAAAAAAAGAACGTTTTTTTTTAAACTAAGTACCAACCCCCAGAAAAATATTTAGTTAACCCTTGGATGTAAATTGGCAAAAGAATTTGAGCAACCAAAAACTCCCAAAGCTTTGTTGCGTGTTCCAATGGGGGTGTATTTTCCAACTACAAAAACAAGAAAAAAAATTGTGTAAAAAACCTTTCCCGCTTGGGGAATTATGCAAACGGGCAAATTTCTTTTTTTGCCGGGGGGAAAAACCCAGGGTTTTTTTTTTGTCCCCCAAAAAACCGGCAGAACAAACGCAAATTTAACCCCCTGGAGTAAATTGCCCCAAAAGAATTAAAGCACCCAAAAAAACTCCCAAAGCTTTTTTGCGGGGTTACAATGGCTTGTATTCTACGGTACAGAAAAAGGGAAAAAAAACTAAAAAATTTTAACCTTCGGTTTAAAATTGTACTAAGGAAAAATTTTTTTTTTGGGCCCGGTTTTAAAAAAGACATTTTTATTTTATTTAAACCAAAAACAGCGGAACAACTTTTAAATTTTAACCCTTTATAAAAAATTGCGAAAGGGAATTGGCAGCCAAAAACTACGGGCGGGGGGTCGGCATGTTACAAGGGCGTGTATTTTAGGGTTTACACAACAAGAAAAAAAAACTTAAAAAATTAAAACCTTGTTTGTGAATTATGTTTCGGGAAAAAATTGCCCCTTTTTTTCCCGGTGTAAAAAGACGGTTTCTTTTAGTCACAAGCAGCAGAAAAACACTTATTTTAACCCCCTGGATGAAAAAATTGCGCAAAAAAAAATTGAGAAACCCAAAAAATGAAGGGGGTATTTGTTTTTGTAAAAAACGCTTTTTTTTCTTTAAATGAATACAACGGGGAAAGGTTTTAGATCCCCTTGGATTTTTCAATGTGCTTGAGCAGTTCCCATTAAAATGTATATCCCCAAGCTGAAACGGCCCGCACAGGGGGAAAACTTCAGATCAATACCCCCCCAAAAATCAGAAAACAACGTTAAGAAACCCAGTTTTTGGACAAGTTTAAGACACCCCACAAAAACCCTTGTAAAAAAAAAGGGAGTTCTCTTTTATCACCCATCTAAGAAAAGCCGGGGCCCAGCACCTTCCCTTACCGGGTTGCAGTGGGGAGCGGGTTATGAGTCCCAGGTCACAAAATTTTTCCTCCCCGGGGTCCCCCCCCCGATTGGCTTCTCCCCGGCACATGTCATGGGGGTATGCCCTTTTTCCCCTGCCAGAGTTCTTTGCCCCCAATGTAACCCCATGTGTCCCACCCATTTTTTAAATTCAAAAGCACATTTCTTTCACGAAAAGTCCCCCCAAATTTCGACTTCTTTCCCTAAACCCAAGTTTTCTTAAAATTTCTAAAACGAATTCCCTTCGGTTAAAATTCAATTTTCCCCGCCCATCTTTTATTCACGGGCTAAAAGCATAGTTTTCTGTGTAAAACCAGGGGAAAATTGTGTTTGACTGAGCTTTTATTGAGGAGAGAGCAAAACACACGTCCTGCCCCTTGGGGCCCACACTGCCCACTAAATGCTGAACAGGAAGGGGGCTTTTTCTTTTTGCAAAACGGGTAATGGGGTTTTTTTTACCCAAATTGAAAAAACCAAATACACATAAACATTTCATGACGTCGCATACCAGCTCCCCCTGCTCATGCTTAATCTGATTTGGGGGGGTTTTGGCCAAAATGGACGGGAAGCCCCGAAAAGGGGCGCCCATTAGTGTTTGGGGTTAGGGCCAGATTCTCCCCTTTAAATTATCGGTGATCAAAAATTTCCATCAACCAAAAAAAACCGTGCCTATTTCAACCCTTTGTCGATTATAATCGTAAACCCTACCATATGTCTTTTTTGAAATGAAAATTTTTTGGAAATATGACACTAAAGATGTGCGTTTGAGGTTTTAATTGGGAGCGGGTGGTTGGGTTACTTATTGTGCAAAATTTTGTCACGTTTTTCTCTTATGGGGGGAAAAAATTTCCAACATGGCCCCCCATGGCAAAAAAACTGTCTAAAGGGATTTGAAAAAAGGGGAAATTGGTTCCCTTAAATAAAGAAAAGGAAAGGCACCCCAAATTTTACCTGTTATAAAGCTTTTTCCCGGGGACTACTTTTATTATAAAAGTGTAATACTTTTGTGTTTCCCCAAGGGGAAAAGAAAAAAATAAAAAGGGAATGAGGGGGGTTAAACTTTTGTGGGGGATATGTATAAAAAATTTACACAGATTTAAAAAATTTATTAAAAAAAGGGTACTTATACACAGTATCTCACAAAAGTTAGTACACCCCTCACCAAGATTTTGTTGACATATGCACTACTTGTGTCAAGCTATTATTCCCCAATACAGTCGGTCTACTTGGTATTGGTCGATGTGTCTTATGAATTTTAGGAATGGCTCCCACTTTTCCACCCCTTCTTAGAGGCTTGTCTCTCAACTTATGTCATCAGTTTTGGCTATTTAAACCTTGTTCAGCACTCATTTGCCTTTTTTTGGGGCCCCCCGAAAAATCTTTGTTCTTATGGGGAAAAGGCGGGGGTTTTCATAAAATTTAAAACCTTTTTGCTTAGTCAAATCCAAAATGCAATTTAAAAGCTAGCTTTGTATATGAAGGCACTATAATTTTTAGCTAGGCAGGAAAAAAAGGGTTCCCCGCAGCCCCTTAAATTTAAACAATTATTCAGGGAAAGGGATGAAATTTTTTGTTTACTTTAAATTGGTTACATTAAAAGCTTAAATTTTTAGCATGGGGTAGGCCCGAAAACTTTTGTTTTGGAACCTTTTTTGGAAAATAAATTTTTTTCAATCCCCAAATTTTTTTTTTTAAAAATAAAAATGTTTTTTTCATTATTTAATTTTTTTTTAAATTTGGGTTTAATTTTTTTTCTTTTTTTTTTTCCCCGGGGGCCTGAAGGATTTTCAAAAAACGTTCCATGGCCCAAAATGTTTAAATCTAAGCCAACCCTGATGGGAGCAAAAATTCCCAAAAGTTTAAAAAAGCTTCATATTTTTATTCCAAAAAAAGGAAAATGTCCCATTCCCTGCACAAAAATCCACGCATGTTCGGGCTAAGTTTCCCATATTTGGTTTCAAATGTACTTCTTAAAACAGTCCGGGTTTCCGCCACATTTCCCTCCTTTCCCCCTTTACCCCCACATTTTACTTCTTTCTTCAGGGACTTAGGCTATGGGTTTTTCCTTATTTGGGGGGCCCTGCTTCGGGGGGTATTTACGTGTACAGTATGCCCCCCCAAAAAGCCCAATGAAAAATACCCTAATTGTTTTTTTTTTTCTTTGGGTCTTTTTTTTATTTTTTTGTATTTTTACTATATTCACCAAACCAGATTTGATAGGTTAGTCCATGAATAAATATGTTGCTTTAACGTACACCCCTTTAAAAATTTCAGAATAGCTGCAGTGCCCGGGACCCCAAAATTTTTTTAAATTTGCAAACAATAAAATTTTCAAAACCAAGGGAAAACTTTTAATATTTTTTCTCATGATCTTTGCTCTTTCCCATAAACTTACCTCACCTACTGCAGACACATTTTAAAACTGAAAAAGCGATTTTTTAAACTTCATTCCAAAAATTATACAAAAAAATAAAAATTTTTAGGGACAAATGAAGGAAAAAAAAGATTTATAATTTTTAAATGATTACAGTCATCAGAAAAAAAATTACATCCTCTTTGAATTCTGGGTTTTTACGTACCAGAACATCTGGGTAATTTCAAACCCCTTTAAAAAAAAAAAAACACAAGATTTTACCAAAGTCATTATTTATTTCCCAACCAAAAGAGGGAAAATTTGTTTGTTAGAGTTATCAGTCTCTTGCTCGACTTTTTCAGTCACTCACATTGTTGTGGTGGAATTTTGGCCAACTATTCTTTACAATATTTCTTCAGTTCATTAAGGTTTGTGGGGATTTTATTTATGCCCCGTGACTTAATGCCCCCCAAATTGGGAAAATGCTGCATTGAATAAGGGTTTAAATTTAAAGGTTCCTCCCTTTTTCCCATGGCTTCTTTTCCCCCTGCAAAAAATTTACAAATTTGCCACTAAGGTTTAAACACTTAAATTTTTTCTGTCTTTAAAGGGTGGGGGGTGATAGAACCACCATCCCTTTTTAAACCTTCTGCATTATTTTTTAACCAAATGATGTACCCAAAAGGGGGGGAATTAAAACACTTATTTGGGATCACTGCTTTTTCCCTTAAAAAAACTAATATATTAATAAAAACATATTTTTTCCCCTACCCCCGGGAAAACTGAAAAAGAAAAAAAAAAAAAAAACACCAAAATTGTGTTTTTTTGGGTCGTTTCATCTCTACTAAAAATTTTTGGGTCTAAAGTAATGAAAAAATTACATGTATATAAAAAAAGGGTAGCAATCAAAAATTTACTTTGGCCTTTCAAAAAAAAGCCCCCCTCACACAAAGGGTTCCCCTAGATGAAATTTTATTGCACAAATTAGGGGTGCAGCACAAATGGTTTAAAAAAATAGAGAATGTTTTTTATTTTTTTTAAAGTAAAAAATCCTTTTATATTGAAGGGGAGTACTAAAAAAAAAAAACCAATTGCAAAACCTGGTGCAAATACTCCCTTTTTTTTTACCCAACTTTTGAATTTTTAAAAAGGTTTTTTTGGTTAAACCCCCATATTACTTTTTGGGTCAATGGGACCAAATTTGAAAAAGAACGTGTCATATAAATTTTTGGTGGGGGAAAAAACCCAAAAGGTTTTACAAAATAATTAATATTTATATTAACCTATACTTATTATAAATATATTTATAAATCTTAGTATATATTTAATATATATTTTTATTAATATAATATTATATTATATATATTATATAATTAAAAGTAAAAATTTCCAGTTAACTTTATTTTTGAACAATTTAGGTTTAGGGCAGCAGTATTTTAAAAAAGGAAAATCCCAACCCAAATATGACCCGAAAAAAAAAATAATATATAAAACAACTTCCCAAAACTTGTAAAAATTTTAGAATAAGCCTTTCCTTTCCCGTAATAAAAGTTTTTTTCTTTTTTAAACCCGCATTTAAACTATTTTAAAAATTCTTTGGGTTTTTTCCTAAAAAAAAGGAAAAGTTTAAATTTTGGGGTTAGAAAAACATTGCTTTTTTTAATTACCAATGCCAGCCAATATTTTCTTTTTAAAGGTCTAATGATGCAGCATGAACTTTCTCCCTTTTTCCCAAAACCCCTGGGAAAAAGCGCAATAAATAGAAAAGTTTTTCAATTTAAACTGCAAAATAAACACTACAGGGTAACTTTTTTTTCCAAAGCCAAAAGTAAGGGTTGCCCTCATAATGTCACAAATTTTTTTTGTCCAAAATTTCCATGAAAGTTTGGGTATGATTTCTCATCAATTTTATTTTTAAATGGCCCGGGTACTAAAAAAAAGGGTACCCGTCATCTCTTAAATGTGTTTTAAGGGAAATTTTCTTACAAAAATTTTCAGTAAAATAGTTCCATTCCCATGGATGATTTTAAACTGAGGAATCCTTTTTGTTAAAAACTTTGTGTTTTGATGTTCCCTGGGGTTTTTTCCTCCTGAAAGTAAAAGATTAGTTAATAAATGGTTTTACTTCCAACCTTTTTTAAAATGGATAAACATAACCCCAAAAACTTTCAAAGTAATTGCCTTCTTATTTAAAACATTCAGGTCCCTTAAAAAAAATTTTGCATACCCTTATCGATTTTTTCCAACCTATGTTTGGTCGGGGGGGGTTTTACTGAAGGATCTCAAAATAAACTGCAGTAACTATTGTGCCCAGCTGAATTCTGTTTGCAATGGAAAGGAAAAAAAATGCTTTTTAGGAAATATTATAAAATTCATTGGCAGTCAATAAACATTGGGTTATCAGCAAAAAATTTTTTCATCCCCTTTTTTATCCTTTTTGACCTCATATTAAGTGATCAGAGAAAAAAAAAGGGTAACCCCGAAAAATTGATTTGAGCCGGGTTTTTCGTCGTGTTTTTCCCCCGCTTTGTGATTTTTTACTGGCTATTGGCTTGGAGGGTAATTGGGAATTATACCCACTGAAATGAACAGGCTGTGCTGAAGTTTCCTGCTTTGTCATTGATCATTCACCAGGATCGCCACTACAAAAAGAAAAACTTTAATGGAGATAAAACACTAAAGATGGATTTCTGTCCTTCATTCTAGTAGACGAGTGAAGAAATCAGGCGATACCTTTTAGAGGCTAACTGAATATATTTGATGGTGAGCTCACCATCAAATATATTCAGTTAGCCTCTAAAAGGTATCATCTGATTTCTTCACTCTTCTACTACTTTCTATGGCTAACACGGTACAACATTATACTACTGCCCTTTTCATTTAGGGAGTGTGGAATTCACCATAAAATTCTCAATCTCAGCTAAGACCTAAGTTACTTAGATTTTGAGGTATATTTATTAAAATGATAGAAAACAAAGCACTACTCAGAACCAATTCAGGAATCTCTTTTACAAATTTTTATGGAATTTATAGTGTCAATTGTGTACAGCGATATGTAATAATAATACAACCAACTCATGAGTATATATGCTTTTATTAACATATTTTGATAACCCTTTTGGAGAACTCTTTTAATTTTCAATGATATTCTAATTTCTGAGATGCACTGATATTAAAGCTGATAAGGAAATTATGCAAGAGGTAAAAAGTATACAACATCAGAAGACGAATGTCAGAGTCATGTAAATTTATGATTGTCTGGTTTGCAGCACAAACAAGGAAGTGGTATGGAAAGTGAAACAAACAGGATCACTGCAAAACGGGAAAAAAAAACAAAACAATAAAAAATACCATATTTATTAGTAGATTAACTATAATATCATAAATTCATCCTTTGATGAAAAAGTATAAAACACATATTTCCAAATGAAATATGAGATAAAATCAGAAAATTCAATAACTAGTAAAATAATTTTACAGTGACTTATGGAGGACACTATGCTCTGTAGTTTCATCCTCATGGAGAGGAGGAAACGGAAGCATATTTCTGGAATATCATAGCCTATATCACCATATACTAAAAAGAATCAATTCAATAACACGCACACACAGACACAGACAAGTGGGCCCTGACTCTGATCCCAGCCCCCTGTCCCTGCCTTTTGGGGAACCCGACTCCTTAATAGCCGGCCCCAACCGGGAAAACTGATGGGTGCAAATGATGTAGGTTGCAAACAGACAAGACAAACAGACACAGAACAATTAAGCAAAGTCGGGCGGTCCAAAGTCGGCAACGTAGGGTAGGAGGTCGTGAGACATGAAGACAAACAAGGATAATCAGAATACAAGCCAAAGGCATCAATACCTGACGGGGGGGAGCAGCAGTTACCAAATCAGCTGAGGAAGAATAGTCAAGGAGAACCGGCAGGGTCAATACAGAGAAAGGCAGATGCAAAGTAAGGGCTAGCAGTACAGAGCAATAGAATTCTATAGCAGGCACAGGGTATGGTGAAAGCATTCTTAAATAGTGTTCGATCAGCTAGACACAGAACAGAGGTGATTTGGTGGGTGGAAGAAACACAAAGCTAGATGGGAAAAGGCTGTCAATCAAGGAGGAAACCACTGGTTAACTGAAAAGATGCTGGAGGATCCTGGTCGACGGGCATTGGAAAGGATTCGACTTACCTACAGTGAAGAAGGGACCCTTTACATTGGAATAAGATAGACAAATTATTACGTTAAAAAACACATTGGCTCTCGTCGTACTGGCGTGGCCGGCGGCAGAGCCAAAAAGCAGGGGTTGTGGCGCCCAGGCACAAATCATGAAGTACCTCTATTTATGAGGGGCCACCGGCCTCAACAGACTCTAGGTTTGGAGTGTGTACTTGTGTTAATTTTTCCCTTTACAAACTAAGGGGATGTCTTTGGCGCTGGGACTGGAGACGGACATTTCGGGTTGGGTCGGGATTACCACTAGGTTTTTTGTTTACCACTTGGGGCTTTTTAAAAGTCTTATGATAGTGTGAGCGATTTTATCGACAAAAGTTGAAATCGGCAAGGTTTTTTGGTGATCGAAATTTTCAGATCATGCGGATATTAAGGTTTAAAAATCTGTGCATCATTCTGATTACAGATCACGCCATTTTCGAGCTTCCTGTATTTTGGCGGACCGCTAATCGATTACAGAATATGAGGGTGAGTTGTGTGTGTGACGTTCATGACTTGGATGTGTATGGTTGCGATGGCTGGAAAAATACATGACTCGTATTTACATAGAAAGCGTTTTCCTGTTCAGCGTAGTGCGAAATTAGTCTATTTCTTCTCAGGAAACTCTACTATTAGCTGTGATCCTTTCCAATTTGTCGCGGGAGAGGAGCGGGGGGGGGGGGCGAACACAGACAAGCTTATCTATAAAGAACATGGATTAAAGTTACAAAGACTTAGTGTTGACATTGTAGTGGATATTTTCTTTATTATTAACAGTTTGTATTGAAATATTTCTGGATAATGGGGCAGCCTGAACTTATATTGGATACACATCTTTACTGTATCGGTCTCTTTGTTAGGTGCAATGACTCAATTTTATTATCAGTTTACATTTAGTTAGGTGTTCATTCTTCAATTCTTACCCATTCACCTGTGTTGATATATCCACCTTGCAGGTTTAAATTACAATCAGCATCTTGTAGTCAGCAGCAGGTAGTTGTTTGTTCGCCAAAAAATACCGTGTTTCATATCGAAAACATAACAAATACAGTTTTTTGTACTTTGCGACCTGCTTGTTCATTGAGCAGCATCACGTTAAATATTGAGAAACTGCAATTCTATAGTCACCAAGGTGAATTGAAAGGGTGCAAAAAAAGATTATGTGTATTATAGAATAAATAACAGATACGTGTTTTTGACTTTTTGCGCCCAGCTTTGTTTCATTGAAGCGGCATAGCATCCATGTAAATTCTCTTATAAAATCAGCAATTCTTTAGGTCACAAAGGTGGAATGAAAGGTGCAAAAAATACTGTTGTATTATACGGAAAACATAACAGATAGTGTTTATTGACTTTTGCGCAACCTAGCTTTGTTCATTTTGTCGCAGATCCACGTAAATCTGTAAATAACAGCAATTCTATAGTCACGCAAGATGAATTGAAAGGTGCAAAAAAAATACCGTGTATTATACGAATACATAACAGATTACGTGTTTTTTTAAATTTTGCGCACAGATTTGTTCAATTGACGCAGGCTTCAACGTAATCTTTAATTAGCAATTCTATAGTCACACAGGTGAACTGGAAGGTGCAAAAAAATACCGTTGTTATTATTACGAAAACACATTACAGATACGTGTTTTTTGATTTTGCGCACTCCAGCTTTGTTCATTGTCGCAGGCTTCCACTGTAAATCTTAAAACAGCAAATTTATGTCACCACAGGTGAATTGAGAAGGTGCAAAAAAGAATTTACGTGTATTATACGAAAAATAAAAGATACGTGGTGTTTTTTGATTTTTGCCAGTTCCAGATTTGTTGATAGTTAAATTTGAATAAGCAATTTGTTGTGATTGAGGGATTTGAGAATAGATGTGATTTGCCGTCTTTTAATAAGAGACTTTACCAAATACTTATTCATACTTTTCAAATTTTTTATATTTGAACAGGGAGCGAAATGCTGGTGGGAAAGTGCAAAGAGGGTGGTTAGACATGGAGGTTAGAGGTCGAGAGTAAGGTGCCTTTCAGTCGCTGGGCGAAACGATTGCCAGCGGATGTCAGTTGCAGGGACGTCAGGGCCTGTCATCGTGCGGTCGGGCCTGTGAATTATTAAGTAACGAACATCGTCCCCTATCTGTCCTTCAGTGGTTAATGAACTGCATCTAGATCTTACTCTGTCCTCCCAGTCACCAGCCACAAATGTCTCGTTCCTATCAGGATATCAGGCATCGTCCACATGAAGCAAGCCCAAATGTCAACTGTGTATCCCACCACTGTGGATTATCCATAGTTCTGAAGACCTCTCTGATGACAAAATTGAGGTTGGGGACAGGAAGGCTTGTTAAAAGATCAAGAGGATGATTTAGTTGCTCTGTACGCCAGTTTACTGATGCCATCAGAGGAGGTGAAGGAAGCCGGTCAATGGCAAAATCCCGGGCGGTCGGCAGATCGACTGTGCAGTGCACTTCTTGTGCACGCCAGTTTTGGATGCATGAAGGTCAGGACGCCCAAGTCACCTGTGTTGATGATGTTGATGATGAGACATTGGGCGATCATCGCTGTGTCTTTTCGCAGAATTTGCTTGCGATTGAGCGCTTCATTCGTGGACGAGGAGGAAGCGATGGGGGTAGTGTCTATGGGTCCCGCACAAAAAGGGAGGAGGGCAGAGCTGCAGAAGTCTTCGCTGATATGATTCCGACAGCCACGGTCATCGCAAACGAGATGCTCCTTGAATATCGCCGTCAAATAAAGGTCAGGACTCTCAAGCTGGGCCTTCTTTGAGCATGTTCTGATTCACCCAGCGATTGTCATATGCGCCTTT
This sequence comes from Phyllomedusa bahiana, assembly GCA_025379985.1. Classification (NCBI taxonomy): domain Eukaryota; kingdom Metazoa; phylum Chordata; class Amphibia; order Anura; family Hylidae; genus Phyllomedusa; species Phyllomedusa bahiana. The sequence goes on along the minus strand of JAODAL010042471.1, from coordinate 18,080 downwards.
GCGTAACGCATAAGTAGAGGCAAGAACCTTAAGTGGTTAACCTCCACCAAATGTTAGACACATGCTGCGAAATGCATGTAGTTGAAAATGGAGGGAACACTTGGCCAAAAAAGCGGACCGATCGCCGGGCCTCAAACCATTGTTCACTACCCTTTGTCTCGCATCCTCCTCCTCACGCACCACAACGCGATCCTCAGTGCCTTGTCTCACAGAGTCTATGTTCAGGGATCAGCTCGATCAGCCTCCACGATCGCGTACTCGGACCACCAGCACCACCAGAGCCCAATCCTACCCCTTTGCTTCCGCCCAGTTTGGACTGCACGCCGTTAAGCGGCCAGTTTAGCAGCCAGCCTCTGCTCTTCCAGTTTTGGAGAAGAAGAAACACTTTAACCCCAACCATTCCCAAAGCCAAAAAGCCTGAATGTTGGATTGACAGGATTTTGGCCTTGGAAATGTTGTTTACGTCTGGTGGACAGACACTATGGGTTCTGCCAAGTGCATGGCCTCTCGCATGACCCCAATACAGATGCCGAGCAGGGCATTTCTTTGCATGGTAAGCGTCTCCTGCCTTGGCCAGGCACGTGTCATCTAAAATTTTAAAGCGGTTGTCTGCATCTGTGTCCGGAAAAAGTCCAATCTCAACCACCGAACAAATGGCACTTGTAAGCGCGGCCAAGGCCGCTTAATTCTGTGAAGCTCACTGGGTGAGTGGGTGGATGTTTGGGGGGTGACGGTGGCTCTTCGGCTCGGCGCACGCTCTTCATAAAGATCCGCAGGGATGGTGCAGGTTCTTTCCCAGGTCTCTGGTGCATCTCACGTGGCCCAGAGACACATGGCCGGTTGAAATTATTCTGCTTGGAGACCGTTCCACCACACAGGTCAGGAGCTGTGGACGGCTCTCCGCAACGAGTGACGAAGAGCTGGCTGGGGTGCCAAGAACATTGTGCAGGCAGGTGTGTGTGCGTTACCGGGCTTGGCGAATTTGTGGCCGCCTTAAGATCTGGTTAGGTGGAGCATCATCCCTTGCTGGCACATGTCATGAACCTTGCTCAGAATTTCTAAATGAGTACGGTTGGAGTGCCTGCTGAAGAAGGTCGAGGTCCGATGTGCGCACTTCCAAGACATGCGCACCTGCTTCGTCCCGCCTGGCTGCGTTGCAGCGTCAGCTCGGCCTCCCGTCAACCCGTTTCATTGTTGGACGTCTGGCAACATGACTGGAATTCCACGCACCACATGCTCCAGCGAGTTGTGGTATCAGCGCTCTAATGCTATTACGCAGTACGAAGTGACCATGGTGACAGAGCTGGGTGCGTGACTCGGGGTTGTTTGGAGGCACGAGAGTGGAGAGGTGAAAGAGCTCTGCACCTATCCTTGCCAGTTTTGAAGAGCCACCAAAATGGTTCAGTGCTAATGAAGCATTGTCACGCTTGTGCATTGTGGATGATCTTAGTTTGGATACGATCTTTGGACTCTCTGAACTTTCAAGGTCCCTACCAGCGACGGAGGGGTGACGGAACAGAATGCAGGACTCGGGAGTCTTTCCTCTCCGTCAAATCCACAATGGACCGACAGTTTTCAATTTTAGTCGGTCTTCATTAGGGCAGTGGTTCGGGTTTCCAGAGCTAGGCAAGCGCACCTCAGTCTCATGGTGCATCATCTTAGAGGCAAGTCTAGGGCGGTGTTGGAAGCTGTGCCGGAGATAGCGGAGGAGGAGGTGGACGGAGGCTAGTCCTCTGACACCGAGTCCCTGCCTTGGGAAGAGGTGGAGTGAATTTGAGCCAGAAGAGGAAGATGAGTTTGCTCGTGCCCCTCAACAGAGGCTTGGGAACTCAAGGCTCCATCTCTTCACATGAGTGCGTGGATGGTCCATTCTCCTCCAACATGATCCTTCGCATTAAGGCATCTAAATGAACAACAGTTACTGGGTGACCACCTCTGGTTCCATGATACAAAACAACACTAGCACTTCCTTCTCACCCACCCAAATAGAGAGTAAATTGCAGGAAATGGAGACTTGCTGATTGCATCATTGGAGAATCTGTTGCGTCTGATTCACGTTCTTCAAATGTACGGTCTGGAACTACATCAGCAACGTTGGACAGCAGTATTGTGCAAGTAGCCGAAGCGGCAGCAGCAGCAGCAGCATTGTGCCAGAAGCCTAATGGTAGTGACTCTGGCAATCTTTATTTACACTCTCATAGGATGCAATGTCAGGACACACATACAACACCAGAGACAGCTAAGATCATGGCTGCCCGACTATCTGGTCTCCATAACGTTGTTTTTGTTGTGTTCCGACCCAATAGACTTTCTGGGTATCAAAAATTGGATGAATGGCCCGAGCTGGTCGCAGCATAGAGGTGTTGGTCTGTCCAGCAGCCAGTGATCTTATCTTGAGTGACATCAGCACAGCGGAGGAGTCCTTAGACATCGCATCGCTTTCACAGATAATGTGGATCGTTTGACTTATCAAGATGATCAGGATGGATCTCTGATGATGTTGTTGGCCCATATTGCCCGTGGGTCACCGAATTTAGTTGCCGGAACTATCTTCACCTTCTCTCCAAAAGAAATGGTCCTTCTTGAAAACGTATTTTTAAAATGATTCATTTTTACTGCATTTTTATTCTCCAATTCCACAGTTCATTTATTCTGGTTTTGCTGTTGAGGAGACTAAATGACTACAAGGTTTCATGACAAACCCATATTCTATTTACTCTCTTCATCTTTTGGAATTTTTCACATTGTCAATTGGTTTTGGTCATGTGTGCATCACAATTTATAAAAGTGGCTGAGAAGTCATATTTATAATTTTTTTGGGTTATGTTTGCTGTGAGATACAGCAATATATGGTCCTTTTGGGAACAGAAATGTGGCTCTAAGGGGCATTTCTCCTTCACAAGTTTAAGCTCAGTGGCTGAGAAGTCATACTGTATAATTTTTTGGGGTAATGTAGCTGTGAGATTCAGCAATAATTCATGGTCCTTTGGGAAACAAGAAAATGTGGCTTCTAAGTGGCATTTCTCCTTCATAATTTTTATACAGTGGTGAGAAGTCATTTTTATAATTTTTTGGGGTCATGTGCTTTGATATGCAGCAATATACAGGTCCTATTCTAAAAAATGCTTGTTTCTAACAGAATTTGTTCAATCATCATTTGTCAAAAGTGGCTCATGGGGTTCATGTTTTGAATTTTTGGAGGGCATTGTAGTCGAGTGACATGCAGTATACTACGGTCTATTCTACAAAATGTTGTTTCATAAAGACATTTGTTTTCACAATTGTCCAAAAGTGGCTCAAGGGTCATGATTTGAATTTTTGGGGGCATTTTGCTGTGACATGCAGGCTATACTAAGGTCCTATTCTAAAAATGTTGTTTCTAACAGATTTGTTCCTTCACATGGTCAAGGTGGCTCAAGGGTGATGGTGCTGTCAGAAACAGGAATAGGTAAGACATGTTAATGGACACATATTGCAAAATGACTTGTTTTTGGCAAGATTTTAACATTGCTATCAATCCTTTATTGAGGAATCCTTTTATTCAATTAAAATGTGAAACAAATACATGGTGGGATTCCATCCGATTTTAAAAATGTGTTTTTCTAGAATTAAAGTACTAAAAACTTACATGTACATAATAGCTGTTAAAAAATTCCTGAATTGTACAAGGGAGGTACAGGGAAACATGACGATGTAGGTTATACAGAGGTCATGGGAGTTATGGAGCACGGACAGAGAACAAAGTACAGAGACCATTTTCTCCAGCACGTTGAGTAAAATGTGAAAAAGAATGCTGGTTAAAGGGCACCTGGGTGTAACAGGAGCGTTAAACCACCAGTTATTTTCAAGTGAATGCTCAATTGGTCCACCTCATACGGTGGGGCAAGCTCTACCAGGTAATGATGTGTATGAGGAAGGTGGAGTTCTCACACTTCCGCTTTCCGCATCTGTTTCGGCACGACAGTTTTCATTGCTGCGTCATCAGGGCCTTTTAAATGCGTGTTATAGATGCGGGAACCAGCTGGGTCTCACCGCACACCCACATGTAACTCCAGGCCCTGGGTCATGCTGTGGCCCAGGACAGGTATAGTCAATGTCCAGTGAAAACTAAAATGGTGGTGAAGGGACTCCTTTTCCGGCACTTTTTAAATCTGGGGGTTATGCAGGTTTGGGGGCTCATTTGTGTGCAGGACAGGTATAGTCAATGTACAGTGAAACTAAATGGTGGTTGAAAAGGAATCCTTTTTTGGCACTTTTTATATTGGGTGGTTATCAGGTTGGGGCTCATGCTGTGGACCAGGTCCAGGTATAGTCATTGTCCAGTGAAACTAAAAATGGTGGTTGAAGACTCCTTTTTCCCGCACTTTTAAATCTGGGGGTCATGCGGGTTTGGGGCCCCATGCGCGTTCCAGGACGGAAAATAAAATTTCCATTTCAATTAAGATAAATTTTTTCAAAACAAACGCCCTTCGGGCATTTTTTTAAAATTTGTGGGTGAGGGGCAGGTTTAAGGGCATGCTTTTGGTACAAGACAGGGATAGGGGAGGGGTTTTTTTTTTTTTTTTCTGAGTTTTTAAAACCTAAGTGTTTTTTGCCTAAAAAGTAGCACTATTCTTTGGGACTGTTGGGGGATGTTTTTTCCGCTTCCCCAGCCCTGTTTGGGGTGTAAGAAGAAGGTGTTGTGGCCCTCCCATAAAAACTTTAATGGTCATCGCTCATAATCGATTGCTCACTATCAAAAACCCTTTTATCAAAAGGGTGGCCGACTATCGACTATCGCCCGATGTCGAAAAGCCCAACGAAAACGCTCAACATTTATTTTATGACTCTTCGCCCAGACGGTGCACAGCCCGATTAATGGGGGAAAATTTTTACTCAGTTTTACAACCTGTAGGGGCAGAGTACATAAAGGGGGGAAACCCCCCAAAGAAAAAGGGGGAGACAGCTTAGACGGAGCAGAACTCTGTGAATGGGTAGCAGAACACTATTTCCCGGGAAAATACAATTTTAAAGGTTCCCCTTAAAATGAAAAAGAAATAGATTTTTTGAAACCAGGCAGAAAAAAGTAAGCTTTTCCCCCAGAGAAAGGGGTCTAGGGTTTTACAATCACAGGTTTGGTGTGGGGGAAAAATTATCAGCCCCAAACCCTAAAATGTCAGAATTCCTTTCAAAAAAATTTTGTGACTTTAAATTAACCGCACACACCAAGGGATAAACCCGTCTTCAAAGAGACCCAAAAGAGTCACCCCATTTGTTTCAGCTCATTGGTTCTCCGCAAACACAGGTTTAAGGAGGGGGGAGCCAGGGCAAAGCAAAGAATAAAAACCCCGCGGGCGATTTTTCTCCTTTACAAAAAAACAAATTTTTTTTCCAAAATTCAAACCCCCCAACAGCCCAAAGTGATCTCAGGAGCCTAAAGTTTGATTTTTCCCCCCCCGATTAGGTGGGGTTAAAATTCCGCCCCCAAAAAACCAAAAAGGAGCATTAATTGAATTTTTTTCCCAAAACCCCAAAGGGTCCTGGACACAAACATCCCAATTAAAACTACAGCTGCGCCCTGAGTAAACCCCATAGCTTACAAGAAAAATTTCCCTTAGAAAAAAGCCCAAAGGGTTATGGGCCCGAAAAAATTAAAACCAGAGTTAGGAGGTATTTTAAATACCCACTTTAACCTTCCTGGAAATTACTCCGGTTTCGGGTTCGGCTTTCCTCGAGGTGATTTGAATCTAGTGGGACAGCCCCTCTCAAAAAGGGCGGATTTTCCACAATAAAAGCACAAGGCATTCCCCCACCGATGCTCCTCCGGGGGCAGCAGATGTAAAACCCAACCCCCAGGGGTTGTTTTTCAGGATTGGGGGGGAAGGGGAATAGAAGGGGGAGAATTTTCAGAGAAAGTAACAGGATTTTTTAAACAAAAAATTTGACTTGAACTGAACAGTCGACCCCCCTTTTTTTTCCCTGCATCTCCTTTTACCTTTCTGTAAATAGCCCACGGCTAGGTCATAATTTTAAATTTTAATGAAATCAGGGGTTGGAGGGCCTAAACCATAGAAACCTTTACCCGAAATCAGAAAAACCCCTTTGTCTGAAGGGGGGTTTTTAAAGGGGTTGGTCAGACCCCCCCGTCATGGAAACAATTGGGGGACTCAAACAAAATTCTTCAGCTGGGGCGGGGGCCCGCTGAAAGATAGAAATGATTTTTCTGCCCATGCCACAAAATTTGGGATTGTAAAGATTTTGGCCTAAACCTGAACAAACTTTAAAAACAAACCCATTCCGGAGTTTTCGGGGGGCATAGCAAGTGCCCCAATCCTGAGGGGGGCCCTGGAGGAGAAACACTACAACCGCTTAAACCTTTTTTGGCCTTTATGGGAAAAAAAATTTAAGCGAAAAAAAAGGTGACAGGATTCCCCCGAAAGTTTGGAACCTGTATGGATTTTCCCCAAAGCGATCCGGGAAAGTAATTTAGATTTGAAAAGGGCGCAAGGAAAATTCCCCAAAAACAGGGGCAGGCGCGGGCCCGAAGGGGCGGGAAGACCGGGGGTCCCGGGGGAGTTTATTGGGACCAGACGTTTTTAAAAATTTGGTTAATGAGCCCCCCAGCCCTGAAACGAGTTGTCAACCCGTCCAGGGGGTCAGTGACCGACAAACGGGACCCATATTTTAAAACCGCCGGGGGAGTTAAAATTGGGTTTAAAGGCCTGCAAAAAATTTCAGGGACCGGTCCCCGGGGGTACGCACACACAGGGCACAGACAAGGGGCCCTGACTCTGATTCCCCGCCCCTTTCCCCCCCCTTTTTGGAACCCCCACCCCCCTTAAAAAGGCCCGGGCCCCAAAACCGGAAAAACTGATGGCTGCACGATGTAAGGGGCAACACAGACCCAAAACAAACAGACACAGAACAAATTAAAACGAATTTGGGGAACAGTACGGGCAGGAGGTTTCGGAGACTTTAGACAAAAAGGTAAAAACAGAAAACAAAAAGGGCCAAAAGTCAAAACCAGGCGGAGCAAACAGTAAACCCAAAAAACGAAGCAGAAAAATCAGGAGAACACAGGGTCAAATACAGGAAAGGCAAATGCAAAAATAAAGGGGTAGCTTTCAAGCAATAAATCTATAGCAAGGGACAGGGAAATGGTGAAAGCTTTTTAAATAGGTTAGCAGCAACACAGAAAAAGAGGTTTGGTGGAAAAACAAAAGCTAGATAGGGGAAAAAACCTGTCAAAACCCAAAGGAACACTGGTAATTGAAAGAATTTCGGAGGATTCCTGGCCACGGCGTATTGGCCAGGAATCAATTTTTCCCACAGGAAAAGAAGGACCCGTTCCCCCAAAGGGGTAAGAAGACAAAGTAAAAACGTTTTAAAAAAACCCGGGTTACTCGTTTCCGGCCGTGGCCGGCGACCAGAACCAAAAGCAGGGGGCGTGCCAGGCACAATCATGACCATACCTTTAAAGACACATTAACTATAAGTTAAATAAATCTATAAAATGTTAAAGTCTAAGTATATTTAAAGAGCCATTTGGAGTCATATAGTTTTGGACTTCAATTTGTCACAACATCAGTGTTAAGTACATTGTATGACACACCAAAGACTTTTTTTTCTTACAAGAAATAAGTTTTTTTTTACATGGTATATGGCAGATAGATTCCAAAACCATAATTTCTTTCAATAAATGCTGGAAAATATTTAGTTCGTACAATATTTTAAATGTTCAATTGTTGCTTATAGTTAACCTGAAAACTATTTATTACAGTAAATGTCAAAGCTTTACACAGGAAACATTGAAGGTGCGTCTCAGTGTCCTAGTTTCCAAATCCCTGTAGGTTGCACCATATGATAATCTTTGAATTTAACAGTTGTTTTTGCAACTGTTTAAAAAAAGAAACGCTAGAATTTTACACTACAAAATAGTCTAAGATCAGAACAACGTGTAATCATTGTTAGAATGAAATAACCGTAGAACAATTTATGCAGTGATGTTTAATTGAATTGACGAAGTTGAGTTCACATCAATTAAGCTTTTTTTTTTTAAATAATTTATGACTAAATACTTATAACTTAACTTGTAAAATGCATTTTACAGTTATGGCATTTTACTATGATTTGAAAAGCATCCTTTTTAATCTTTAGTCCTATTTGTAGATTTTAAAAAGTTAAAGGGGCTTTGCCAAGATCTAATGTAGACGTGGGATCATCCAAAATGAGTATTTAATCACTTTCTAAATGTATGTGATTTAAAACAAATGAGCCTGTCACAGTTGCAGCCATATGTTTACTGCTCATTGTCAGGCGCTCCAGACAGATCTTTGCCTTGTGCCTGGCTGGCGGTGCTTGCTTTGTTTGCTCTTTTTATCTGATGGCAGGGCATGGGAGCAAGCATTGAAACTAGCTGGAGAGCAGAGCAGTGCTATTGGGTGTGCACTCTAGCTCTGCTGCTCCTCAGAAATGCCCCCACCACTACTCAGTGTCTCCTCACATTACAATGGCTCTCTGACTTTCTCAGATAGCCTTTCATGTGTAGGAAAGCCAGATAATCCCTGTAATGTAATTATATAAGTAAACATGCAGTCAGTGGATTGCAGGTTGACTGTTGGACCAATCTTATCTTTTTTCATGGCCTCCTCCCTCCCGTCTGCAGCAGTCATTGACTGCTGACTGCTTGCTCGGATCTTATATTTTCTCCTAGGTAGGTAAGAGGGAGAGAACAGCACAGGCTTTCAAAACATATATATCTTGTGCATAATACAGAGTTCTCCTCTGTGGCTAGCCAAACACCATGTTTGCCCAGTTAGACCACAGAGATCTTCACACTGCCAGGGCTGATGAATAATGAGTATCAGCCTCGGGAGCATACATGGGAGGTGGTGTGATGACAACATGGAGGAGGGGCTTGTTTTTTTTAAACATAGGAACACAATGCCTTTTTCAAGACTGAAGAGCATGGTGGCAATTATTTAGCTAAGGAAATTACTTTACTTAGCTAATGCAAAATCCCTTTAAACCATTATGCATAAAATAATGTTTAAAACAATATTGTAATATCATCACAAACCCTTTCCCCTAAGAATTAAAGTGGTTTTCTGGTTCATCTAAATATTAAAGAATATGGTTTTGGTGTCCAATAGAATACAAACCTATACTTCCTTACCTCCTTCCCTTCACTTATGACTCTACTTGTTTTTTCTGTATGCATTCAGTTTTCTTCAAACCAAATGTCACTGCCACAGCCGCTGATTGACTGCAGCAGTCATATGTCCCTCCCTTACATCAATTTTCAACAGAGAACAAATCTGATATAAGGGATCAGCAGCTGAAGCAGTGACACACCATTCAAAATAGAACAAAGACTTGGTAGAGCTAGCACTGGAATAAAGGTGAAGAGAAAGGTGAGAATGGGCTTTCTTTCATTTTATTGGATAGTAGTAGCTTATTATTTAATTTACAGCAGACTAATAGTTATATTCTGAATTCATGAGGAGGGCACTTTCACAATTTTCCCTGCTTTCCTCTGACCCTATTACCAGTGACTGATATCCAATATGTATACATGAAGTTACAAGGCATCCATGGTCATTGATAAAGAGTAGAGAAGATAGGAAGAGGTGGTAAACAGTTTCCCCTAATGGATACTATAAACTTATTATCTGATAGCTACTATTATCAAAACAATACAATGGGGCATTGTTAGGGGTTCCGACCAGCACTTCACCTTCTGGCCGCACTTGCATAGTTGTCTCCTCAGTTTCTGAAGGCAAGTCATAGGAGCATGTATTGTCATACTTTTCCATTGTGTCCCTTTCCAGCCAGGGCATTCACCTGTGGCTAGAGAACAGAGCAGTGCTTCTTGGCATGTACACTAGCTCCACCTCTCTCAGCATACCCCTTTCCCCCTCGGCTTGCTGCGTGTTCTTACTTTCCCTTCCCGAGAGTCAACAGTAGCCTCTCCTTAGCTTTGTCAGTAGTCTGATGGTAAAGTAGATACTGTGTTTCAGTAAGTCTTCTTCTGTGTGCAACATCATGGAAAAGTCAAAAAAAAATCAGCCAAGTTATCAGGAAGAGAATTATGGACTTGCAGAAATATAGATCATGCTTGGGTGCAATTTCCAGATACCTGAAGGTGTCATGTACATCTGTACAAACAACTATCTGCAAGTACAAACAAGATGGGAATGTCCAGCCATCGTACCGCTCAGGAAGGATACAGGTTCTGTGTCTCAGAGACTATTGTGCTTTGGTCCGACATGTGCATATCAACTAAAGAACAAAAGCAAAAGACCTTGTGAAGATGCTGACGGAAGCTGGTAAGGTTGTGTCATTATCTACAGTGACACAAGTACTGTATCAACATGGGCTGAAAGGTCACTCTGCCAGGAAGAAGCCATCACACCAAAAGAAACATAAAAAAGCCAGATTAATGTTTGCAAATGCACACATGAGCAAAGACCTAAATTTTTGGAGACATGTCCTGTGGTTTGACGAAACTAAAATTGAACTGTTTGGCCATAATGCCCATCATTGCGTTTGGAGAAAAAAGGGAGAAGCTTGGAAGCCTATGAACACCATCCCAACTTTAAATAATGGAGGTGGCAGCATCATGTTGTGTTTTTTTTTTTTGCTGCAATGAGGGCGATAAAAAGATAGAAAACTTATTACCACTGTATTTACTGAGGAGGATGACCTTCCTGTTGATGAGCATAGGGATGAGGTAAACTCCAATTTAAATGTTTCTTGTCTAACCCAGGAAGAAGTGCAGCTCCATCTTAAGAAGATTCAAATAGAAAAATCACAAGGTCCTGAGGGACCGTGTCCTAAGGGAGTTAAGTAATGTCTTAGATAGGCCCTTATTCTTAATATTTTTGGACTGTATAATAACAGGGTATGTCCCAAAGGATTGGCACATAGCAAATTTGGTGCAAATATTCAAAAAGGGGTCAAAAAGTGATGCTTTAATTTATAGGCCGGTAATTTTAATCTCTGTTGTAGGTAAAATGTTTGAAGGTTTTCTAAGAGATGCTATCCTGGAGTATCTCACTGAAAATAAATGTATAACTACGGTCCAGCATGGGTTTATGAAGGATTGGTCCTGTCAAACTAATCATATCAGCTTCTATGTGGAAGTTAGTTCTAGACTGGATCATGGTGAGGCAATAGATTTTGAATATCTAGATTTTTCTAAAGCATTTGATACTGTGCCACATAAAAGGTTGTTAAGTAAAATGAGAATGCTTTTTGCAAGTGGGTAAGTAACTGGCTCAGTGATAGAAAACAAAGGGTGGTGATTAATGGTACATACTCAGACTGTTACTAGTGGGGTACCACAGGGTTCAGTATTGGTCCCTATCCTCTTTAATACTTTCAGTAATGATCTTACACATGAATTGCACAGTAGAAAGTAGAATATTTATCTTTGCAGATAATACTAAGCTCTGTAAAGTAATCAAATAAAATATAATATAATAATTAAAATAATAATAAATAATATAATAAAAATAATAAATAATAATAATAATAATAATAAGTTATTACAAAGGGATATGGATAAGTTGGAGGCCTGGACAGATAAATTGCAGATGAGGTTTGACACAGATAAATGCAATGTTATGCACATTGGCAGGAAAAATCCATTCCATGATTACAGGTTAAATGGGAGAAGGACTTGGGAATTCTGGTGGACAATAAACTTAATTGTAGCAGACAGTGTCAGATAGAAGCTGCCAAGGCAAACAGGATTATGGGGTATATTAAAAGGGACATAGATGCACATGATGAGATCATTAGTCTCCCATTATACAAGTCACTGGTTAGACCACACATGGAATATTGTGTACAGTTTTTGGCACAAGTTCACATTGTAGAGCTTGTAGATGTACAACGGTGGTAATCAAAAATAATAAAAGTAATTGGTGGACTACAATACCAAAAGATTAGCAAGATTAGGGTTATTTAGTTTAGAGAAAAGACAGTTTGGGGGGGGGAATAATAAATATGTTTAAATATATTAAATGTCAATATAGAGATCTTTCTCAAGATTTATTTATACCCAGGACTGTATCCAGAACAGTGGGGCATCCTCTACGCCTAGAGGAAATAAAGTTTCTGTATAAACATCTTGAGATGCATTGAGTGGTGGGCAAACGAATTTATCTCTGCTACAGTGTTGAAAACAGGAGTAGGCCACAGAGTGGCACAAAGACACAGTGTGGAGGTCACGGCAGCAGCAGCATGAGGTCAGAGAGTGGCACAATGACATTCTGTAGGTGGCAAAAACAGGGTAGGCCACAGAGGGGCAAAATGACACACTGGTGGAAGTAAGGCAGCAGCCACAGCAGCAGCATGAGGTCAGACAGTGGCACAATGACATTCTGGAGGTGGCAAAAACAGGAGTAGGCCACAGAGTGGCACAATGACACAGTGTGGAGGTCACAGAAGCAGCAGCATGAGGTCAGACAGTGGCACAATGACATTCTGGAGGAGGCAAAAACAGGAGAAGGCCACAGAGTGGCACAAAGACAGAGACTGGAGGTGACGGCAGCAGCAGCATGAGGTCAGAGAGTGGCACAATGACATTCTGGAGGTGGCAAAAACAGGAGTAGGCCACAGTGGCACAATGAACAGTGTGAGGGCACGGCGGCAGCAGCATGAGGTCAGACAGTGGCACAATGACATTCTGGAGGTGACAGAAACTGGAGTAGGCCACAGAGTGGCACAATGACACAGTGTGGAGGTCACGGCAGCAGCAGCATGAGGTCAAACAGTGGCACAATGACATTCTGGAGGTGGCAAAACAGTAGTAGGCCACAGAGTGGCACAATGACAGAGAGTGGAGGTGACGGTGGCAGCAGCATTAGGTCAGACACTGGCACAATGACATTCTGGAGGTGGCAAAAACAGTAGTAGGCCACAGAGTGGCACAATGACACAGTGGAGGGCACGGCAGCAGCAGCATGAGGTCAGACAGTGGCACAATTACATTCGGGAGGTGCAAAAACAGGAGTAGCCACAGAGTGGCAAAAATGACACAGTGTGGAGTCACGGCAGCAGAAAGCATGATTTCAAACAGGGGCACAATGACATTCTGGGGGGTGGCAAACAGTAGTAGGCCACAGAGTGGCACAATGACAGAGAGGGGGAGGTGACGGGGTGGTAGCACATTAGATCAGAAAAGGGGGCACAATGACATTCTAAGGTGCAAAAACAGTAGTAGGCCACAGAGTGGCACAATGACACATGTGGAGGTCACGGCAAGAGCAGCATAAGGTCAACAGTGGCACAATGACATTCTGGGGGGTGGCAAAACACAGGTGTAGGCAACTGCGTGGCACTATGACTCTGTGTGGAGGTCACGACAGCTGCTGATTGAGGTCAGACTGTGGCACAATGACTTTCTGGTGGTGGCAAAACAGAGTAGGCCACAGAGTGGCCCCAATGCCCACAGTTTGGAGGTTACGGCAGCAGCCACAGCAGCAGCATGAGGTCAGAAACAGTGGCACAATGACATTCTGGAGGTGGCAAAAACAGGAGTAGGCCACAGAGTGGCTAAATTTAAGGGGACCAGGGGAATTGGAGGTGACGGCCAGCAAGCAGATGGGGTCAAGAAGTGGCACAAGCCCATTCTGGAGGTGGAAAAAAAACAGGAGTAGGCCATAGAGAGGCACAATGGACACAGTGTAGAGGTACGGCAGCACAGCATGAGGTCAGAACCACTGGGCACAATGACTTTCGGGAGGGGAAAAAAACAGGAGTGGGCCACAAGTGGGACAATGACGGGAAGTGGGGGGTGACGGCGGCGGGAGAAAACACATGGGGTTTAAAAGGGGGGCCCCACAATGACACGGTGGAGGTGCCCGGCAGCAGCAACAAAAAGAGCAGAAATAGGTCAGAAAATGGAAACAATGACACGTTTTGTTTTCCCGGGGCCCCCAGAACGCAGCAGCAAAATGAGGCCATAGCGTGGACAAGGGTGTGGGGGGTGGAGGGCCCAAAACCAGTCCCTGGTAAAAAAATGGTTGGGGGGCAGTGGAAAAAACTGGCAGCAGATGTGGGCATCGGGGAGGGTGGCGGAAATCAAAATAGTGGCGGGAGGAAAGGTTTTTGAACCGGCCCATTTCCCCGATTTTTGGGTGAGGCGTCATGGTTTGATGTGTCTGACGCCAAAAGGAAATTGGTGTGGGGAAAAACCCGGCCGATCCCGCCTGTTTCATCTTGACAAAGTTCGTAGTTCCCACATTTCCCGTGGACAAGGGGGTTTTCTCCTTGGGGTAACGAGGGCCCCCGCCGACTGAACACCCCCCTCTGTGTTTACATTTATTTGGGCCGGGGGGGTTTTTCTCCACTGCAAATCAGCAAGTTGCGGCCACAAAAAAAACCTTTTGGGCTCCCCAAAAGTAGTCCAGCGGATTTTTAAAATTTGGGGTGGCAGAATGTTTCCCAAGTGGGCCCAACCACCTGTAGGTTCGGGGGCGCCCCCCAGGTCCGGTTTGCGGGCTGCTGGCGACTGGCCCTCCTCACTAGGCGGGTGAAGGAAGCTGCTCATGTGACCCCGACTTGGGTTTGTGCTGATGTAGCGGGTTTATGCTCCTCCCCCCCCCCCACCTTGCCCAGCGCCCGGCATAGTCGTGAGCGCTGGGGAACCCCCCCGGTAACCCTGTCGGGAGGGACGATCCGCACTGGGCGCGGCCAATGATTGGGGTTTCCCCTATAGTTTTTGAGTTTGCCCTCCCTTATAGGGGAAAAAAAGGCCCCCATTTTGGACCGGTGCGGGGGTCCAATAGGGTGGAGAGCCAAAAGTATCCCTCTCCCGGAGGGATTTCCCCTGTCACTAGCCAGGAAAACCCGCATGCTGGGGGGCCCATTGCAAAGTGACTCCAGGGGTCCCTGCCTCCTCTTCACTGTATACTGCCACGTTGCTTGCGGGTCATCTCCCCTCGTCTTCCTACCCTTTTAAAACCTCCTCCAGCGCCCCTGTCCTCCTCTCTTGTCCCCTGGTGAATTCCACTCATTTCCCCGGGGACAATGCTTTGCCCCAAATGTCTCCTCCCCCTCCATTTCCAGTCCCCCCCGGATCATGTGGCGCGGATGTTCGCCAATTCCCCACTTCCCTGCCCGACAGATTTTTCAGCATCTGTTCCGGACATAAAGAAATGGAATAGTTTTTCATCCCGTAGTCCTGGCGACTGACAAAAAATGTGGCCCCCCTCGAAATGCCTGAACAATGGAGGTGTCCGCTGAGCTGCCACTGGCTGCCTCAAAGTTCAAGGGGTACTTCTGTCTGCTGGTCATCAGCGGCCAACATGTGGGGGGGAAATTCCAACGGGTGGAAACATCGCATTCAGGTGTGTTTGGGGAGGCCCGTTCTGCGTTTTGCAACTGGGAGGGTTTTCCCTGACTTTGTGGAATGGATGAAGGATAACATTTTTTGGGCCCATTTTCGAATCTTTGAAGTCGGGGGAAAGAAGGAACCTTTTTTCAAACCCAGATTAAAACCGTGCGCCATGCGGGGCGCAGGACCTTCCCTCCTCGGGCGCGGGACCCTGTTACTCCATTGCCCGTCACCATGGTTCCTTTTTGCAGTTGGTGCGGGGGGAAAGCCAACAGATTTCTTGTGCATGACGCGGAGGTTCCCCCTGTGTGACTTCGTTGCCGGGAAAACCAGGGTAGAACGCGTAAAACCCCGCTGTGCCCTACACTGTGGTAGATGGAGAGTACTTGTGGGCTGAGATGGTGGTGGTGGTGGAGGAGGAAGAGGCGGAATTTTGGCGCAGGAGGCAGTTGACAACGGGATGAGAAAGCGGGTCTTCCCCAAGTTGTCGGTGTCCCCGGGGCAGGAAGCACTTCCCCCAGTGGGCTGAAAAGGGAAATGTATGGCCCTGATTGTAGTTACAGCCCCAGATGCCCGCGCTGCGTGCCCCCTTGGAAAAAAAACGATAAACTCAAGGACTGGCCCCTTTCTGTTCTTCATTTTTGAAGTGTGGTCTGCCCTTTTTTGGGAAAAAAAAATTTGGCTTGGAATTTTCCATCTCGGCTGGCACAAGCCATTTTTTCTCTGAACGTGCAGGTCCACCCTTTTGGAAAAAGGGGGGGGGACGCGTACCAACAAATTGGACGGGCACGGTGCTTCTGCACTTAGGGGGGTTGGGGGTATTTTGTTCTTTGCAAAGCCTCGTGAAAGATGTGGGCCTGAGTGCGGAGGGGGCATCTGGGCCCGGGGATGATTCAAAGAGAAAAAAAGCTCCCTTTGCAGAGGTGGTGGAGCCCTTGACTGACTGAAAGGATGCGTGCCATGGGGTGTGCTGTTTTTGTGCGGGGGCAGGATGGACCACCAATCGAGCCCGTTTCTCCCAGGCCACGGATGATGAGCTGCTGTATTTATGCAGGGGGCCTGGTGCCAAAATTTTGTCCCCCGGCCCCGTTTACTTTTGCCCGCGAATTTTATATACCATTTCGGTCCCCCCTGTCTTTGCAAAAACTGCCCCCCCGCTGAGTAGTGATTTTACCCCCAAAAACCCCCACATGGTGACTACTGCCCACGCTGCCTCGCTGAGCCCCTGTGCGCTACTTTTTTGGCCTGCGAAGGGGTTTTTTTTTACCCCCCTGGCCCCTTGGCTTCCAACCCCAAAATGCGCTACCTGTGACTCACGGACACAAAACCCACTTCTGGCTGCGCCCCTGCCCGATGCGCAAGCTGACCCCTTTCTCTGACGTGATGAAGCCCTTGCTTCACCCGGCTCCCAAGTCGGTCGGCTACATCTCTGATTTGTGTTCATCGTCATGCTGTCCTCACCCCCCGGTCTTGGGAGCAGGGGGCTGACCCCCCACAACAGACCCCCATGCCACTTCAACATCATACTTTGCCCTACTGAAAAAACAGGGAATATTTGGGCCCCCCTTTCTTCGCTGCCCAAATAGCTGCTGCTGCCCCTTCCCAAATTGTTTATCCTGCATATAGTGGCGCTGAGCCCCCGACCAATAGTAGTCTCTGGCTGAGGGAACCCGGGTGAGACGGTGGGTTTAGGGGAAGGTGAGGGTCGCGCGCTCCGGGGGCCCTGCCAACTAAGGGTTGGTCTGACGTTCCCACCGATTTGGCTGGGGTTGTAGAGTCACTGGGAGGAAGTGGTGACCAGTCAAACCCCTCAAGAACCCTTGGGTTGTGAACAAACCAAGGCCCCTAGATGACAGCGGGAGTTGTGGTTACAGTGACCCTTGCTGCGAATCCCCCTTTCGTGCTTGGACGGGCTGCTCGGAATGTTTTGGGGTTTCCCTCACAGGTGAAGAGCCTGCCCCCTCTCTGTCTGACATACTGTTTGTTATAAAATGTAAGACAGTTTGATGAAGATATCTGTATATTATTTTTTTTTGACTCCAAAAGAACCAGTAACCCGCGGGGGTACCCCTTGGGTATAAATTTCGCTCACAAAAAGGCCCGGAAAAATTTCTTGTTTGTTTTTAAAAATTTTTATTGAATGTAAAAGCACAAAAAGGCTTATTAACCTTCGGATTGATTAGTTCAGGCAAATTGCTTCTTTGGCGGTGAAAAAGAAAATTTCTTTACTAGTACAACTGCAGAAAAATTTCTTAGTTAAACTTTGGATGTAAAATTTCCAAAAGAAATGAGCAACCAAAAACTACCCGCCTTTGGGGTGTTACTGGTGTATTTTACGTACACGCAAGGGAAAACTTGTTTAAAACCCTTTGGGTTTTGAATTTTGATCGGGAAAATGTCTTTTTTTCGGGAAAAAAACGGTTTTTTTAGTACCCAACAGCAGAACGCTTAATTAAAACCCTTTGGGGTTAAAATTTTTCAAAAAAAATTAGCAGCCCCAAAAATACCCGCTTGTAGGTGTTACTTTGGGTGTATTTTACACACACAAGAGAAAAACTTGTAATTAAAACCCTTTGGTTTGAATTAGCTACAGGGGGGTTTTTTTTGGGGGTTTTTTTAGTCCCAAAAACGCAGAACGCTTAATTAACCCTTTGGGTTAAATTTTCGCAAAAAAATTTAGCAGCCAAAAAAACATTTTTATGTTAAAGGGTGTTTTTAATACACAAAGGAAAAATTTTTTAATTGGTTTTTTTGT